>JABUQX010002302.1:22500-53194 GCA_015478945.1 Trachelipus rathkii | reverse complement strand
GTTTCAATATTAACAAAAATTCGAGCTTTATAATTTATTCTCCATTATCTTTCATAATGATAGTCACAATTTTAGTACTTTCTTATAGGTAAAATATTTAAATAGTTTAATTTTTATTAATAACTTTTTTTTTTGTATTGAATATTCAGTAATATTTATTTTATTCATTTCTAATATTAATAGGCATCTGATGAAGAAATGAAGGAAACAGATGAAGGAAGTGAAGCGGGTGATGATGATAATAATGAAAATGAGAATTTAGTAGAGAAAATATTTGTAACAGATAATTTTATTGAAGATGTCAAAGAAGAGGTGAGGTTTTAATAATAATAATAATAATTTCTTTATTAAAAACCATTTTTGTGTTTCTTTGATGGAATTTCATATATTTAGTCTTCAGAATATTCCGTGCAAATGCAATAGTAGGGTAATAGTACTGACGATATTTTTTCACAATTCTGTGACTCTTGGTCATTTGCTCTTCAGAATAGCAATGAATCTTTAATTGTGGTTGTAGACATGTAGAAACCCATTGATAGTGTCTGTCATAAAGCCTTTATTTCTGATCTTCCCTCTTTCAATATCCATCCTTCTCTCTGTAATGTTTTTCAGATTTTCTTTCTGGTCATTCTATTATAGTAGCTGTTATATTCTTTAAATTTATCTTTTCCTAATGGTTCTGTTCTACCCCAAATTTTTTCTACCACTCATTAATTACCTTCATATTATTACTTTTTCACCTCTCTACTCCTAAGCTAACGATTTCAACCTTCATTACTCATTTCATTTTGAAGGGTTTCTCACCCAAGTTCCCCATGCAAGCAAGATGACCTTGGAGAAACTAAAATCTGATCATGCCTCTTATTTCAAATATGGGGCAGAGACAACATGGATTGTTTTCCAATGCCTCAATAAACTTTGGTTCCTTCATCTTTCTATTTTAAATAATATTCCCTTAGAAGCAACATTCCTCTTTATCCTTAAATGTTAATCCCTGATTAGATTATCTGTACTGACGAGGTATAAAATCTTCAGCTAAAGTTTCAAAATTTATCTTTTATAGGCTCCTTCAGAATTTCTTCACATTAATCCAGTTGTTTGTTCATCTTAGGGAAGCTGTTAGCCCCTAAATGGATTATGCCTCACACATTGGGTTGTGTTTCCCCCTCGTACAACTCTTGAAAATATGAAATTTAGAGTTCTTTGCCTCGTCAACTCTCCAACTCTTTCTAACTCTATGAGCACTTTCTGCCCTTCAAACTGTTGCATCATTCACCTAATGCTATTACAACTATCTAGTAATATACCTCATACTTTGAGAAGAGCCCATCCGACACTTCTTCAGTTGTAGAATTGAACATAGAATTAAAAGGATATTAAAATCGAAATATCCTCAATTTAAATTCAGATTATTTTTTTTTTTTCAAGTGAAAACAGAATTGGAAAGTTCTTGTAAGTTAAATATAAACTTCCTTATCCTTTTTGGTCATCAGTGATTTACAAATAAAAGTGCTGTGACTGTGATACCACCTACATTGGGAAGTCAACTTGCAGTGTCTTCAAACTATATTGCTTCCCTTATTTGATCTTTAACACACTTTTACTTGATTATGTAATTGTGATACACATAATACCACACTGAATATGCCAGAGTTGTCATTTTGCAAGCCTCATTCTCTGGCGTTAGCTCTTTTCAGTTTCCGTCTCTTCATCTATACATAGTATGTATAAAATTAAAAGAAAATGTATTTCTGAATTGTGGATACCATACATAAATTGTAAATCATCTGTTAAACAGATCTTATAATGTACAATATATAAATGCCTTTCAAACGCTGAATCTATACTACTGCCTTAAATTCTTATATTAGTATAGCATTTTCAAACTGTTTTACTAGTTAATTTTATTATGGAGTAATTTCAACATATTTAAAACTTTTAAATTGTAATTTCCTAAAGAAAACGTGTTATTATTTTACTTTTATTATATTACTAAAAGTTACATTGTCTGTGAAAATACAGTTATAAATTTACTAAATTTCTAGATCTAATAAGTGAATATTAACAGAAAATTCTCCATTAGGGAAGATGTTCATTAGGCATGAGATTTCAACCCACATCTCTTTATGGTGCATCACTTATTTTAGTTCAATCCTATCAAAGTAAGCCTATTTAAAGCTGTTGATCATTTTCAGATCTTTCCTCACAGTGGAACAAACTTTGCTTCACCATATAAAATTAAAATTGAAGAATTAGATGAAACAGTATCTATAAAGTCAGAGTTGAGAGAAATAAAGGATGAATTCATGTTAGACGAAGAGCAAGTCAACAATGACGTCATAAAACCTGAAATGATTGGGAAGAAATCAAGCCCTGAACATGTAAGGGCATTTTAATTCATTTCTCCTATTACTTTTTACTCAAGTTAGAAACAAGTGATTAAAAGTGTGGGAACATTACTTTTCTTTATTATTATTATTATTATTATTATTATTATTATTATTATTATTATTATTATTATTATTATTATTATTATTGGGTAAAACACAAGTAAGAGCGAATAATAAAAGAATAAATGAAATAATTATAAGGCAGTAGAAGCTAAACATGATCACAAAGAGATGCTTACCTTATTAGTATTATTAAGGCAAAGCATGATTAGGTTGGGTGGTAAAATCACTCCAAGATTAAAGAGATGAGGATATATAATGCTGACATAAGCAAAAGGAAAAGGCACATTTCCAGGTATAGACTCATTAAGATTTAGCACTACTTTACACCACAGCAGCACGCATCTTAGAAAAATGATAAGCGTGAAATTGAATTTATATATACGGTATATATATAGGGATGGGCCGGATATCCGGCAACTATCCGGTATCCGGCCTATCCGGCCAAGTTTTTGACTATCCGGTATCTGGCCGGATATCATTGTTATCCGGCCGGATAACCGGATAATTACTTCCCTAGTAGGTTCTTCCTCGTTGGGGCAAATTTTAAAAATAATTTGAAAATATATATATATATATATATATATATTATATATATATTATATATAATATATAATATATACTATATATATAATATATATATATATATATTATATATATATATATATATAATATATATTAATATGATATATATTATATATATATATATATATTATATATAATATTATATATATTATATATATATATATAATATATAATATATAATATTATATATATATATATATATATTAATACTTGAAATTAGACTTTCGATGTTGGGTACCAATGTTATTATTTTATTCATCATTTATGTTTACTTACAATACATTTTATCTGAAATTTGGTAGCGACACGTTTCATAAATTATATTCATTATAACTTAAGCTTAAGAAAATTTGTATAAAAGAAAAAAGAATAAATTGTTGATTTCAAACTTTTATTCATGCATTTAAGCCTTTAAGTTTTGTTAATTATTACTTATTTACAAAAAACTTTAATAAAATAAAAAAAAAAAATACTGATTTTTCGGGTGTGATGCCCAGAGGTCAAAGATGGCCAACGTTGTAAAAATTTGTGCGGACTATCAAATTTTAGGCATCCACTGAAATTCCACAAGTTTTTTTATAGTACTCTAATTGCGGAAATTAAATTGCGAATGATATAGGCATTCCGCGCTAACTGCAATTCCGCGGGGGGGGAAACATTTATGCAAATTATCGCAATACGCAATTTATTTTGGATTCCGCAATTGCGGATTGAGGACTAAATTTTGGCGAAACGCCCACCCTCATATATATATATATTATATATATATATATATATATATATAATATATATATATATATATATATATAATATATATTTATATATATATAATATATATATATATATATATATATATATATTATAATATAATAATACTATATATATATATATATACAGGGCTGCTCTCACCGAGTATGATGTACAGCGGTGTATCACCGTACGGATGTTTAAGTATGAAAATGTGTACAGAATATAAGTTCGATTATTTAATCCATTAAGGAGGATGGAAAATATTACGGTGGTGTCTGCGCACGCGCAATACGAAAACCGCGCACAAAAAACATGCGAATGTCGAATGGGATGATATATTATTTTATGGCTTCTGTGAAATGCACATAAAAAATGAGGTGCGGCTCTTCCTCTCGACATTATTTGATTCGGTTGTTCGTTTTCCATGCAATGTACCCATAAACAACTAGACGTCATCCGTTGACATCATGTGCCTACAAAAGCTGAAACGTGTCAATATGAAATAATTAGGTTAAATACATAGGCATATCCAATAATATTTAAAAATATCGATTCAGCTAACAAAGGAATTAAATTAAAATTACCTAATGCAGTACCTTTTAGATTGCATGATATGTACTATGTTAGCCTAGATAAATACGCCATGTGAATGTGTATAACCAACTAACAGCTATCATATGGAGGATATTTCATAACCTACAAATTATGCGTATTAAAGTGTAGTGAAACGTATTAACTTTCAGAGGTGGTGTTGTTTAGTCAGCCATACATTTGGAACATGCCACGGGACCAGTATACGCAGGACGAAAACCGTGACAGTTGAGGGTACATTACGCCAAAACAGGAATGCTCAAGAGCTGCTGCAGAATATGGACAACGTTATCCACACCGACGACCGCCGAGCCACATGGCCTTCCATAGAGTTTACAGACGGTTTCAAGGTACAGGGCGATAGTTCAACCCCCTCATCACATACGGACGGGGTCGTGTCTGACATTCGACGTCGAAACTGGACGTTTTGCATACACCCATGGGGAAAAATCAACTCCTCATTACCGGCAGGCTAGTTCGGTCTATGGGAATATCGAAGGAAAACCATATGACGGATTCGTGTTGCATAAAAAATGTATCCATATAGGCCATACATTGCATGGTTTTGCATCGTGGAGACCAAAAGGGGCGGCTGGGATTTTTCCCGGGCTGTCATTGATGCATTTCTAATGGATGTACCAGGACTTAATTGGCAAAAATCTTATGGGACCGATGAATAACTTGCTTTACCCAATAACGGTATGCTATAACAGGTGGTACTTCAGGACATTGGGCGAAACAACCCCATTATAACATTCACAGCCATCACCGGTCTCAACTCAGTCAACGTTTTGCGTGATGGTATACTTCAATAGTAGGATTATCTGCCTTAGTTCTCGAGCGGAAATTTGACAGGACAGCGTCTACCATCCAGTTTCCTGCAGACTGTCCTTTGTTAACTTCCTGAGTGATGTAACCTTTTAAAAAACACCAACGAGATATATATACTAACAATGATTGGTGCCAGGCGCACATTTAATGCAGCTAATAGTGACGACCTACCTCGACAGAACCTTTTTCCGGGAAGATGGATCGGAAAGATCTGGTCCTTCCATGGCCTGGCGACGTTCACCCGACTATAACACACCTACTACGTTTTCTGTGGGGTGATCTCAAAACAGTACCGTGTACGCTGGTTTAATGACCCAGTAACCTCCCCCGATGATCTTCGCCGTCGAATAACCAACGCATGTAGGGGAATCAACCCGGCATCACTGTAATTGGCATGCAATGAAAAACCTGGCGCCAGAGGGCTGAGGCATGTATTCGCGTGGATGGAGGCGTCTTCGAACAACATTTGTAAATACTGTATGTAGAGCAGTTGAAACGACCTGACGTTCTTTATCCCTTCTGCATAAGCTGTGGATAAGATTCATAGGTGTAAATCTGTTTATGATACTATTAACAACGTTAGTACATTACATGTATCGATTCGATAAATACCATGGTTTTTCTTCAACCTTTTCACATTCACGTTTAAAACAATTCTATTGTTGGTAACATTGACGTGTTATGGGTACATTGCGTGGAAAACGAACAACCGTATCAAATAAAGTCGAGAGGAAGAGCCCACCTCAATTTTTATGTGCATTTCACAGAAGGCATAAAAAATATATCATCCCATTTGACATTCTCATGTTTGTGCGCGGCTTTCGTATTTGCGCGTGCGCAGACACCAACGTAACATATCCCATTCTCCTTAATGAATTAAATAATCGAACTTAAATTTCTTACACATTTTCATACTTAATTAAACATCCCGTACGGTGATACACCGCGTAACTTAACTCGTGAGATCACCATATATATATTATATATATATATATATAATTATATATATATATAATATATATATATGATATAATATATATTATTATATATATATAATATATAGTGAGATAGTATATAATATATAAACGGGTAAAGGTATAGCACAGGACTCCACATATTTTCTGAAAAAAATCTGTCCAAAATTAATATATCGACATGTATATATAGGTCTATATATTACTATTATGTTACGTATATTATATTATATATTATTATATTATATTATTATTTTTATATATTATAATTAATATTATATATACATATCGATATATTGATTTGGACTTAGAATTTTTTCAGAAAATATGTGGAGTCCTGTGCTATACCTTTACCAGGTATATCCATATAATACAGGGACTGCCGGATATCCCGACCGAATCCGGTATCCGGTTTTTAACTTCCAGCCGGATATCCGGTATCCGCCCATCCGTCTAATTCTCTATATGGCCCATCTCTAATATATATATATATATATATATATATATATATATAATATATTATATATATATATGTATATAATGAGGTATATATATATATATAATATAATATATAATATAACATGGCCCGCATTTAACTACTCTAGCGCCCATGGGCCCAAAAAAAAATTACCGCCCCCTATGTCAGTATATATATATATATATATATAATATATATTATATATATATATTATATTATATATATATATATATATATATAATATATATATTATATAATATATATAATATATATATATATATATATATATATATATATATATATTCAATACTTACATTATTACATCTACATGTCAAATTAATGATTCATTACAGGTTTTCGTTTGCCTTTTCGTTATCAAATTTGTTATTAGTATCTTCGTAATCTAATTTTATGGTGAAATCATTTTTAATAGCAAGTACAGCAAGGTTGAACTAAACGCTGTTGGGACTGGGACGAACGTAAATAATCTTTAACCCTTCTAAGTGTGGAGAATGATCTTTCAGCTGAGCAGTTTGTCGCGCAGGAGTACATAAAAATAATTTTAAAGCAATATTCAGATTTGGATATATATATCATGAAGGCTTTTGTTATATAAATATTTGTTTAATTGGGACAAGGTTCGACTGCCATTACCTTCTTCTAAAAGCAAACATTTTAAATGAATGTACATTCTGCTCCAAAATCTTCTAAGTCGGATCGATAGATTTTTTGTAATAATTTAGCTGATTATGAATGTCGTCTGGGTCGGTTTCGGTGAGATTTGATTTGAATAAAAACTTTTCTGAAAATTCGCTGTATGCAAAACTTCGCCTATTTAATTCTGTTGACAGCTTATCTAGTATAGTATGAAGCTTGCTTGAAGAATGCATATTTGATAATTTTCTTCTTTCTCAGATCTTAGTTTAGATACATTCTTAAAATTATTGTAAAATTTTTCAATTTTTCTTTTGCACAATTTTCGTAGGTTTCTAAATGAACTGGTAATTTTCCATAAACTAAGTTACCACCAGAGAAGTTATTACAAATTAACTAACGGGGCACATCCATATCTTCGGATTGCAATTTTTTATTTACAGAAATCAAATCTTTCCAAGTATTGGTTCCCAAATTTCAGACAAAGAGTATTCATAGCGAACTACAATTTTTCTAAAATCCCTTGCCTCTTGCGAATGGGACTGGTCTCTATTTTACTTACAGGATATAGAGTAAAGCTTAACATAGCTTCCAAACCTTTGTTTACACTTTTACAAGCTTCTTACTCGAGCTGACCACCTGTCCCACATAGTGTTTTGACAGTATATTCTTTGAAGAAAAGATTCTAAGATACCCCAACGAGCAGGTAGAGCCGAGAAAAAAAATTCATAAAGATTCTGAAGCAACAAAAAAAGAACCGCCTGTTTACAAACAATGTGCAGCGCAGATCCCACTAAAGTTAAGGGGAATGAGCTGAACATGGTATGAAATATGCTAGATGGTTGACCTCTTAAATTCTTGTTTGCAGGCCAGAATATATTCCTGAAATATTAGCAGCATTATCATACGTTTGACCCCGACAACTGCTAACAACTGCTTATGTCTAATTCATTTGCTTTGAGAAAACTCATCACTGTTTGCGCTAGTTCTTTACCTGTATGAACAGGATTTTTAATAAATCTTAAAAAGCGTTCTTTGGGCGTACCTTCTTTGCTAACATTTCTGATGATAAAGCTCAGCTGATCTTTATGGGTAATGTCTGGAGTGTAATCAACAATTATTGAAAAATACTTTTTCCTGAATTTCTTTCACTATTTCACTGTGTACCCTTTCTAGCCATAAATTGTATAAGTCTTCGTAAGTGCTATGTGATAAATAAGAGTGCTTCCTTTGCCAGAATTTTGACATGAGATAGGTGATTTTGATACAAAAGGGTCAAAATTCATGCAATAAGTTCCATTACACATCATAAAATTTTCCATTTCGAACAGAAGCCAGCTATTTCATTCATCGCCTCGGAAATGGTAACCCCCCATGAAGAAAGTTTTCTTAATAAACAGCAATAAACTCTTTGTAGTACATTTCTCCAATATTTTACTTCTTTTTCTAATTGAGAGGGCAGCTGCTTGTCAACTCTACAAAATGAATTACTTAGTCTCTTCAGCATCAACATACAAATCACGATGGCGAACGGGAAATTTTTTCATGTTCAGTCAATCTTGTATTGCCATGTTTCCAATCGTTAAATCCTTCTTTTACAAACTGAGATACAACACCGCCTCCAAAAAGTTTACAGGACCCACAAAAGACCGCATCCTTGGACTGTTAGAGACACTAAATAGTCACGTTTCCCAACATCTCCATTCAAAGTTTTCGTTCAAACAAGAATTTTGTTAAAAATCTACTTTTATCTGATAAATTCTCTTAGAATTAAAAAAATATATGTCTGAATTTTGATTAATCCCATTTTTGCAAAGTAGTCTCGCGTGGCCTCACAAACCTTCCAATAAAATGGATCATCGCTTGGTATAAAGATTTCCTTGTCTTGTGCTTCGTCTACCTGGTCACTATTCTCGACAGTAACGTAAGAAGTCGATGCATATGTTTCACGATTACCCCTGTTATCGTTATCATCAATGACTTGAAATTACTTCAGATTCATCTGCACTCACGACAGATCATTTGTCTTTGTGATAAGAATGAGTATACTTTTGGTATTTTTAGATAACATTCATTTTCCCTTTCTCCTTTTCTTTCTTGCTATTACGTTATTTTGCCGCCGCTCAACGTTTCGACCATCCATGTAAGTTATTCAAAACTGCTAAGTCACCTACTTGTTTTAAAACCAATAAATAATTTCTAAACTTCTAAAAACTCGATCTATAACTTTTAAATTCTAGAAAAAGCATAATAAGTGAACAACTTATGTATGTATCACCCAGAGGCACGTAGCGGTTCAGGCCCTAGCAATAAAAAAAACTATATTAGTCACAGACTAATCAGCAAGGCAAGGTAACCACTAGGATTCAGATTTTCTTCAAATTTGTTATATAGGGTTGTTTTGGGCCAAAAACACACCAGATCGAATAAAAAATTTCTAGGACCTACGGTTCTCCCGTGACACCCCCCCGAAAATTGGGGATCCCCCTAAACCCCATCTCATTTGAAAGGCTGTAGCTCATGAATGGTTAGACATAGACCATACATATTATATATATTTAGAATCAGCATGGTTAGAGCTTTCATTTAAGACTAAAAGCAGCCTTCTACCATAATTAGGGAAAAAGTTCCCCCAAAATTTATATTTCCCCTCCCCCCCAATTACTCATGGATATTAAAATCTACAATTTTTAAATAACAATATGAAAGTTCCACTTGTTATCAATGTATTGAAGGAAAAAAAAAAGTGGACTTTGAGTTTTGTCTATTTTTAGTAATTAAATTAAAATAAACATAAATCCAAAAACACAATTTTATCATTTCAAATCATATGTATTGTACCTCTTTATATATATATATATATATCAAAATATATATATATGAATTGAAATATAGATATATAATTAATATATATATATATATTATATAATATATATATATATTTATATAGATATCTATAGATAATTTATATATATATATATATTAATTTTATCTTATCTTATCTTCACCTTCCTCTTTTCCCCAAGACTGGGAGTAAGGTGCTGACAAGCATCGGAAAAGAAAAGAGTAAGCGAGAACAATGACGAAAGTCGACAAAGAAAGCCCAGACCTTACCGCCCCCTCTGTACCATTAATTAGTGAAAGAGCTCGTCACAGACAGGAAATCCACCACCCTATAGCATCATGGGACCGCGACGCACCCTCACTATGGTAAAGGGCGTCAGGTAAGGGTTTCATCCCTGGCCCAGGTGGGCCACAAACCATGCCCCCCATACAAAAAACCCCGCCATTCATCTCTCCTATCATGCACCTTATTCTCGCCTCTGCCAACACTCACATTCTCTCCTTCAAGAATTCGTTCACCGACTCAATCCACTTTCTCTTCGGTCTCCCAGCCGGTCGGTTCCCAACACACCACCACTATACATCCCGGCTTAAACCAACCTGACTATCATTCATCCTTTCACATGACCAAACCATCTCAACATACTTCAGTTATTCTCTCATTTACCCCTTTCTTCACACCCACCACCACTCTCTAATACGTTCATTCCTCTCTTTATCAATTCGTTCTCACACCTAGCACACCCCTTAAGATTGTCCATCTGACTGAACAATTTGAACTTTAGATCTATACTTCTTAATTCCAGACCGATAGTCTCACTACCATACAACAACACAGGTAACAACATACCCTCATGAAGACCCTAGCACACTCAAGACTTAGTCCCTTTTGCATTCACCAAGGATCTAATTGCACCAGCCAACCTGCCTGCCATCACAACTTTCCTACATACACTCTGCATCGTCCGTTCCCTTCTCATCCACATATACCCTAATATTTAAAACTCAGACACTATGTTCTAGCTGCTCAACCATCTTAACATAGCTATCACACTGCAGGAGTGTTCCCTCCACTCACAACCATAACCGTACTCTTATCCACGTTTTACTTTCAAGCCCCTCCTTTCACAACACCCTGGCCAAAATTCTCTATCAATCCTCTCAACTCTCTTCAGATCGCCACACAAAAACAAATTCATCCGCATATAATAGACGTAGGGCACCCTTCCACTCAACTCCATTCTCCCCCATTCTAACACCATTTCCTGCCATCCCCACCTCAAATTCTTTCATAAACCCCATCCATATAAGCAAATTGAATAACCAAGGAGACATAAACACAACCCTGTCTTACTCCCGCTATTAATCCTAAACCAATCACCATTGAACCCATTTATTCTTACACACGCGCTTCAACTTATCGCTCATACATTTACTTTTTGATTCCATTCAGAAGCCAACCACCAACCACCATATATCACTAATACCTGCCATAAACCTTCCCTATAACTCTATCATACGCCTGTTTGCCAAATCCATAAAACCTAAATACAATTTATTCTTCTTCTCCCTCATTTTCTCAATCTTTGTTTCATGTAAAGATTTTGAATCCACACATCTCTACCCACTCCAAACGCACCTGTTCTCCAACACAATCAGTCCCTCAGTCACTCGAACGCACTCTGTCGACCAAAAAATTACAGCAAACCCTTCCCTACAACACTCAATAACTTATTCCCCTATAATTTCTACAGTTCCCCTTTCTCCCTTACCCTTATATATAAGGGTACTATTCCCGCTCTCCTCCAATCCCTTGGAAACTATACCCTCCATAAACGCTTATTACACAACTTCCAAATCCAAATCAATCACCATCTCGCGCCCCCGCTCTTGATCATTTCACTAGTAATTCATCTATACTGCAGATTTACCATTCTTCAACTTCTCACATCTACCCATTACTCCTCCTACTAACTAACCTCATTCCCCAAAAAATACCTCCATTCCTTCTTGCACCACAAAAAACCACACACATCACTAACACCTCATCATTACCGTTAATATTGTGCAGAATTTCGAAGTGTTCTTTCCACACTCCCCTTCACATCCATTTCATCAGTTACAAAAGCACCATCCCATTCATTATTCTAAGCAGATTCCCCCTTATTTCATTCTAACCTTTCGCGCTTCCTTCCAGAAGACCTTCCTATTCCCTGGTATGTCCTCATTCATCTCCTTTTCCAAACTGTTCATTTACCTCTGTTTTCTCCTAACGTATACACCTTTTAGTATTTCTTTTTTCCTCCTTATATAATTTCAAGCATCTTTCTTTTGAAATCTCATCATTTGCTTTTAGTACATTCAACCACGGGATTCTTTTTTACCTTTAACCGCATTTCATCACCTCTTCATTCCACCCATTCGCTGTTAAATTTCTTACTTCCTACTTTAGCACATCCACACACTTCCTTTGGACATTACTAACAATTGCTTCCTTCATTTGCCCCCAGATTTGCTCAGTATCAATTGTTCACATTCAACCGTTTAACTAGCGACCGCTCTTACATACTTATCCTTACTATATATATATATATATATATATATACTATATAATATATATATATATATATACTATATATATTATAATATATATATATATATATATATATATATATATATATATATATATAATATATATAATATATATATATTATATATTATATATATTAAATAGTATATATATATATTTATATTTTATTTTATTTTTTTGGCAGAATTATATATAGGGGCCTATATTTTCCAATACTGTTTTGATAATGACAAGGTATTGTAGTGACCCTCTAAAGGTTCATAAGATTAAAATATATAAAAATCTTAGAAAAATATCAGTAAATTTATATAATAAGTGCAAAGGAACATTAGCTATTGACACATGGCTTTGCACTGCTTGCTGAATGAGATTAAGTGAAAATTCAAATGAACTGCAGAGTTTAATACCAAGTTCTAGCATTGAAGACAATGGCGACGCATCCTGCAGTGGATTCGATCCAGATGCGAAACCTCTTGATGACAACACTGAGTCTTTGAAAAACATTCTAACAGAGCTTTCAGTAACCCCAATCAAAAGACGTAAGTATGATTAGTTAATGAAATCTTAAATTCTTGAAATTGAATACAACAACAAGATAACAAGGGAACAAAGTTTGTAATGCAAAAACGCCTAATTTTAATGAATTTAAAGGAGGCATATGAATTGTATAAAGAAGATAACAGTAACCCTATAGTTGGATTTTCAACATTTGCAGCGCTTCGTCCTCCCTATTGTGTATTAGCAGGTTCAAATGGTACTCATTCTGTATGTGTTTGTACATATCATCAGAATCCGAAACTTCAAATTTCTGGCTTACCCTGGAAAGATATTAACTACAAATTATTAATGGAAAAGAGTGTGTGTGCCATTGATAATAGGAGTTGTATGATGCATATGTGCAGCATATGTCCAAGAGAGGCTGGTGTAATAAACTATCTCACAAGTCTTAATACATTCAGTGAATATCTGCAGTTTGAAGAAATTAGGTATAAACAATGGATTTCGACAGATCGATGTATGTTACTAGAAAAAACAGAATCAATAGATGAATATATATCTTCACTAAGCACTAAAATCTCTAACCTCACAAGACATCACTATGTCGCTAAAACACAGACAGCTTACCTGAAAAAATTAAAAGAGTCCCTTCATGATAATGAAGCACTAATTTTAGGAGATTTTTCTGAAAATTACTCCTTCATTGTTCAAGATGCAGCACAGGGGTTTCACTGGGAAAATAGTCAGTGTACGCTGCACCCATTTGTTGTGTATTTTAGGGATGGTGTTTCAAATACTACAAAACACACAAGTTTCTGTTTTTTGTCACCTGACACAAGACACAATTCCATAATGGTATATACATTTCTTAGAAAACTCATCCCACAGATAGAAACAGAACATCCAAACATTACAAAGCTACATTATTTCACTGATGGTTGTGCTGGCCAGTACAAGAACAGATATAACTTTGCAAATATCTGTAACCACTATGATGATTTTGCTCTTTGTTGCGAGTGGCATTTTTTTGCCACTAGTCATGGAAAGAATGCATGTGATGGTGTTGGGGGAACTATCAAACGATTGACAGCAAAGGCCAGTCTTCAAAGACCAATAACTAATCAGATATTGAATTCCAAGGCAATGTAAGATTTTTGTAAACAGAGTTTAGGTAAACATTCATTTTTTTTATGTAGAACATGAAGACATAGAAAAATGTGCGGAAATGCTAAGGAGTAGATTTGATAAGAGCATTCAAATTCCTGGGACACAAAAGTTTCATAAATTTGTGCCATTAAGTAATCAAAGTTTAATTTCATATGAATTATCCACTGATGGCATTGGTAAAGAGTTTCCTGTCACTAAATTGGCTATGTCTCAAATTGAAGAATATCAAAAAGTGAATCCTAAAGTTGGTGAATATGTGATAGGTGTTTATGATGATAAAAAGTGGGTGGGTCTTGTACTGCTGCATGATGAAGAATTTGATTTCAAAATTGATTTCTTCAATCCCTCAGGATACAGCACATACTATCAATTCCCAGAAATAAAAGATGAATGCATAGTGGCCAGAGACAACATTCTACATATTTTAAATACTCCTATTTTAAATCATGGTACTTCAAGGATTCAGTACAAATTTGTGGAAAAAGAATTTAAAAACTTTTTCTAAAGTGATATCAATAGTGTATAATAAAATATGTTTTTTCAATTCACCATACTTGTTTTTTTGATATAATATATATATATATATATATATATATATAATATATATATAATACATCATATATATATATATAATATATATATATATATATATATATATATAATATATATATAATATATTATATATATATATATATATATATATATATATATATATACCGTATTATATTATAGATATATATATATATATATATAATTATATATATAAATATATATAATTATAATATATATATAATATTATAATATATATATATATAATATATATTATATATATATATATATATATATTAATAATAATATATATATACTATATATATATATATTATATATATTAGAGGTACAATAAACATTATGATTTGACAATGATAACAATTGTGTTTTGGAGATTTATTGTTTATTTTAATTTAATTTCTAAAAATAGACAAAACTCAAAGTCCACTTTTTTTTCCTTCAATACATTGATAACAAGTGGAACTTTCATATTGTTATTTAAAAATTGTAGATTTTAATATCCATGAGTAATTGGGGGGGAGGGGAAATATAAATTTTGAGGGAACTTTTTCCCTAATTATGGTAGAAGGCTGCTTTTAGTCTTAAATGAAAGCTCTAACCATGCTGATTCTAAATATATATAATATGTATGGTCTATGTCTAACCATTCATGAGCTACAGCCTTTCAAATGAGATGGGGTTTAGGGGGATCCCCAATTTTCGGGGGGGTGTCACGGGAGAACCGTAGGTCCTAGAAATTTTTTATTCAATCTGGTGTCTTTTTGGCCGAAAACAACCCTATATAACAAATTTGAAGAAAATCCGAATCGGAGTGGTTACCTTTTTCCATTTTTTTGGCTGATTTGTCAAAAAAAGCTATATTAGTCACAGACTCACAAATCAAAACCACATTAAATATCTGGCAAAAATGAAATGAAAGATATCAATCAGGGTTGCTAGATGAGATGAAAATGAAAGATGGCCAAATTAATGTTAAAAAAGGAAATCTTTAAATTTTTCTTAAATGCAAAAAATTGGTTACTTGGAAACCCATGGTGAATGAAAAAGATAGAAAGAAATTATATATATATATATATATATATACATATATATATATATAAATATAATATTATATTTATATCATATATATATATATACTATAATCAAACAAAATACAACATATAAGTTTTTAAAAAAATATTCCGCCCTCCAGAATTTGCCGCCCTCCAGAATTTGCCGCCCTGGGCCCGGGCCCATGTGGCCCATGCTTTAAATACGGCCATATATAATATATATTATATATATACTATATATAATATAATATATATATAATATATATATTATATATATATATATATATATATAATATATATATATATATATCAGGGTTCATATTCTGTCCTATTTTCTTACTTTTTCCGACTTATCCTACTACAGTAGGAAATGTGCTACTTTTGGAGAAAATGTCCTACTTTTCTTACTTTTTTTTTACTTTTTAAGCCTAATGTTTGTTGAAATTGAAGGAAAAAAATTGAAATCAGGGTTGATCAGTATTGGAGTAAGATTTTCTCTCTGAAAAACTCTTTTAAGAAATGTAAGTGATGAGTCTGGTTAAAGCTCTCCTGATCATTCTGCACAGAATGCTGACGTTGAATGTGGCCTTTCGTAGACATCCAAATTACCTTACAGATTCCAGAACCAACCTTTCTCAGGCATCAGTTAGTGCATTTTGGTCCATCAAAGATGGCTTAAAGCAATTTGGTTATGAAGTCCATAAGGTACCCATATCAATGTGTATTGATTATCGTCGGCTAAACGCTCTCACGAAGCCAGATAGGTTCCCTATGCCGAACTTGAGCGATACAGTGTTTAGCCTTCACAGGATGCGTTATTTTACATCTTTGGACTTGGTAAAGGGTTACCATCAGATGCTGATTGATAAGAATAGTCGGGAATGCACCGCCTTTTTGTACCACCAGAGGGCATTACCAGTTCAAGGTCTTAGGAATACCCCTGCAGCTTTCCAGCCTGAGGTCCAGCCAGGCATTGTTGAGTGGTCTTCATCAGGGTGGATCGTCATTTATATCGATGACATACTGATCATGGAACGCGATTTTAGATCCCACTTGACTCTCTTGGACAAGGTGTTGAGAAAATTGGGAGAGGCTGGTGTCAAGTTGAAGCCCCAGCAAGTGCCAATGGTTCAGGAGCGAGGTCCCTTACCTTGGACATTTGGTGGGGGTTGATGGATTGAAGAAGGACCCTCAGTACACACAGAAGGTTTTGGCATACCCGAGGCCCGAGACGGTAGGGCAGATTCGCGAATTTTTGGGTTTGGTTAATTTCCAACGTAAGTTTTATACCACAGTGTTCCGCGATATCGGCCCCGTTGTCCGCTATGACTGGGAGTAAGGGGAGCCTGCGGGTTGAATGGACAGAGGAAATGGAAACTTCTTTTCAGAAATTGAAGAAGATGGCGCGTGACGTGAGCTTGGCTTTTCCGGATTACTCCTCAGGAGCTGAGAAACTTGAGTTGTCAGTGGATGCTTCGGGCACAGGCGCGGAGGCTTGCCTTATTCAGAGGCAGCAAGGGGAGGAGCGGTTGATAGCGTTTTCGTCTATGACCTTTGAGACGGCGCAGAGGGGTTATTCTACCATCGAACGTGAGTTGGCTGGATTGCGATGGGGGGTCAAGAACTTGAGAGCATTCCTATATGGTCGCCAGTTTATCCTTTTTACTGACCACCGTCCATTGTTGTACCTCCACGCTATGAAGATGAGTGACAGCCGGTTGGCAAGGACATTGGATGACCTGGCCGAATTTGACTTCGAGATTAGATATCGACCTGATAGAGAGAACATACTAGCTGACGCACTTTCTCGGGTCCCCGCGGAATTGCCTGTCGAGGAGGAACCAGCGGAGGACGAACTACCCAAGGGATTGGAGGTGATGGAAAAAGTGGACGGCGGAGGCGATTCCCTGTTCAACAGCTTGTTGATTGTTCTCAAGGAAAAGGGGGTAAATCGCAGGGAATGGGAACTTCCCACTGATGCTCTGTTGCTACTCAAAAGGTTAGTTTCGCAGTTGATGGATAACCCGCAGCGTTATCGGATTTCCTTTGAAGGTAAAAAGAGGACACAGTTCATGGCAATGATGCAGAAGGGGACTTTTCCTATCATGAATGTATTGCTCGCCGCGAGTGACATGTATAAGATCCGCATTTGGGTTCATTACGGTGCTAATGCGCCCATTGTGTATGTGATGGATTCTTCCATTGAGGACGGGGGCCTATCACGATTGCATCTCCAGAGTATAGAAAGAGGTGGCGTGGTCGGCCTAGGAAAAATACCTTGTAAAAATTTTTTTGCTGTCTTATTTCAATTTGTTCACAATTTTTGGTCTTTCATGGCTGGGTTGACTTTGTCTTTAACCGTTTATTTGTTGTTTGTTTTGAAACCTGGATTTTTTTTTCTCTTCTTCCCTAAACCCATATTTCTGTTCTCTGTTGGCTTTACTTATGCATATCCTTGATTTGGCTTCGTCTTCAACCGTTTTTGTTTTGTTTTTTGAAACTTTCGTTTTTTGTTTGTAAACCTTTCTCCGCCCTTGCTGGATTTACCTGTGAGTATCTTTCGCATGTGTCGCTTTCTTCGTGTCTGGGGTTTGCTTTTTTTCTCTCGTTCTCTCTTTCTTTAGACCCGTTCTTTGCTGTGGCTTTGCCTGTATGTATCCCTTACACATGTAGTTTTTCCTTCACCCTTTGTTTTTTGATCGCTATTTGAACTAGCCATTTTTTGTCCACCTCCCCTTCAACTTGTGCCAGTCTTGACCATGCGTTGAATCCCGCTCAGGGTGCTCTTTCTTCTCGGAGACAAGGGTTGACGCGCGCAATTAATGCGTCGACCCCGGCAGAAGAGCAGACCAGGAATGGGGGAAGGTTGAGGGAACCAGAGGAGGGGATCAGGATCCTTAATGATGACTTGCCCATGGAGCGAAGAATGGGCGTGGAAGCAGGCGATTATGAGCCTCGGACCAAGTGGGCTGGAATGTGATGAATTTCCGCAGCCTTTCCTGGGTGGCCTAGTGCTCTCACTTTGGGTTGGTGAGATTACCCTGGGTCGCCCATTGATGCCGCAAACAGGAGGAATGAAGGAGGGAATCAGGTTCCCTTCATAGAGGAAAAATGGATTATCGGGTCTTTCCCGGGTGGCCTAGTGCTCTGATTCGAAGTTTGCATTTTATTTATTTATTTAAAAAGAAAAAAATTAGTGTAACATAATATTTACGTCCTATATAAAAAAAAATAATTTTTTTTAGCATATATATATTTATATATATATATATATCATATATATATATATATATATATATATATATAGTGTAGATATATTATATATATATAGAATATATATAATAAAAAGTATATATATTATTATATATATATATATATATATATTATATATATATATATATATATATAATATATATAAAAAAATAATTTTTTTTAGATATATATATATATATATATATATGGTTAAAAAAAAAAAAAGATTATTTTTTTTGATTGTATTTTTTGTTTTTATTTTTTTTTTAAAAAGTAGGGTTTTCTTTCCGTGGTTCAATTGATGGCTGTATCAGGTGGCGTGAATGAGGATGTTAGAGAGAGTAGGGATAGTTGTGAAGATAGTAGGGTCTATCTTGTGGGGGGGTAATGTGAGTATTTAATCTAAGATTCATTTTTATTATTATTATTATTATTATCATTATTATTATTATTATTATTAATTATTATTATTATTATTATTATTATTATCAAGTTAATTTTTTATGGTTATTGTTTCTTATATTATTTTTATTTTCATTATTATTATTATTATTGTATTATTTATTTCCATGACCTAATGCTCCTTGTTATTGTCAATTTCTGAGGGTCTTAATTAAAATTAAAAATTGAGCAGTAAGACCCTAGGTGAAAATTTGAGAGGCAGACAATTGGCAGGTGTATTAGAAGTCGCGGGGCCACTTTTATAGGTAAGGGTTGAATGCAGAGTGGAGGGTGAAATGTGGACTGCTATAATGAAACATAATGTAATGCATAATGAATGATTTTCCCTTGCAGGTAGATCCTTATTGTATTAAATAGTAACTGCAGCTTTTTCCTTTTATTATAGGTGGCAATGCAGCTTTTTTTTATTATTATTTGCTTCCATTGATTCCATGCAAATCTATCTCTGCATTATTTTGTCCATCCCCGCAGCCTTCCCGCAGTGGCTAGTTTCCCAAGTGTGAATCACTGCATGTTGTTTCAAAAAGCGGAAAAGCAGTCCTATTGTCTCGTGTGGAGGACAGGAGTGGCCTGGGAGGGACACCGTTTGTAGGGGATGGCACTCCTTTCCCTTTCCTGTAAACCGTTCAAATCTCCAAGGGCGTAGCCCATTATTGTGTAATTCCATTTCTGATTAAAGATATCGTCGCGAGAACTCTTTTACTCGCCCATTTGTAATCTAATTTACTTTTAGCTCAGTCTTTCTCCCTTTTCTTCTTACTGCCTTCGTCTTACTGTAACCAGGAATAGTGTTAGGGTCATTCCCCTCCTTTCCCGCTGTCTTCCCCTTTTCTGGTAACTGTGTGCTTTGTGTTTTTCCTTCTACTGATTGCTTCTTGACTTTGGAGAACGGGGGTTGCAGAGAGTGGGTTGATCAGTGTCGTTGCCGCGGCCAACAGGCGATATGATAATATATTGGAACGAACCCAGCGATAGTTGCACCGGATGGCGAGTGTATCACCTCTGGAGTTTCACCAACTATTAAAAAGGGAGGCTTAGAATCCCTCCGCCTCGTCATTCGCGGCAGCTGTGAAGTTGTTGCCTTGTCGGATTCGCCACATAGTAATTTTTTTGGCATAGTATCATGACATGGATCAAAAGTTATGTATGGCACGATAGTGAAGACAGTGGTGTAAGAATAAATGGTGTCAAAAGTGATTGGTTTAATATTAATAGCGGAATGAGGCAGGGATGTGTTATGTCCCATTGGTTATTCAATTTGTATATGGATGGGGTTATGAAAGAATTAGAGATAGGGGTGGCAGGAAATGGTGTTAGAATGATGGAGAATGGAGGTTAGTGGAGCGTGCCCTACTTATTATATGCGGACGATTTTGTTTTGTGTGGTGAATCTGAAGAGAGTTTGAGAGGATTGGTAGAGAGATTTGGCAGTGTGTGTGTAAAAGGAGGGGTTTCAAAGTAAAGGTAGATAAGAGTAAGGTCTTGGTTGTAAGTGAGGACAGCCCTCGGTGTGAAGTTATGTTAGATGGTGAGCAGCTGGAACAAGTGTGTGAGTTTAAATATTTAGGATATATGTTGGATGAAAAGGGAACGGATGATGCAGAGTGTAGTAGGAAAGTTTTGAATGGCAGGAAGGTTGCTGGTGCAATTAAATCGTTGGTGGACGTAAAGGGACTAAGTCTTGAGTGTGCTAGGGTCTTACATGAGGGTATGTTGTTACCTGTGTTAATGTATAGTAGTGAGACTATGGTCTGGAATAAGAGGTATAGATCTAAAGTTCAACGTGTTCAGATGGACAATCTTAGGGGCGTGTTAGGTGTGAAAAGAATTGATAAAATGAGGAATTAACTTATTAGAGTTATGTGGTATGAAGAAAGGGGTAAATGAGAGAATAAATGAAAGTACATTGAGATGGTTTGGTCATATAGAAAGGATGAATGACAGTCGGTTGGTTAAGCGGATGTATAGTGGTGAGTGTGTTGGGAATCGACCGGCTGGGAGACCGAAGAAAAATTGGATTGAGTGAGTGAATGAATTTCTGAAGGAGAGAGGTGTGAGTTTGTCAGAGGCGAAAATAAATGTGCATATTAGGAGTGAATGGTGGGGTTTTGTGAGGGGGTATGGTTGTGGCCACCTGGGCCAGGGGATAAACCCTACACTTGACGATATGCCATAGTGAGGGTCCGTCGCGACGAATTCTCACTAATAGGTATAGAGGGGGTGGTAAGGCTGGGCTTTCTTTTCGATTTGTGTTATATTCTACTACTTTTCTTTTCCGATGCATGTCACGCACCTTACTCACAGTCTTGGGAGGAAGAAGGAAGATAATAATAATAAATAATAATAAAGTAAATAATTTTATTAGGGGTTAAGTTGATATATATATTTATATATATTATTATATATATATATGATATATATATATATTCTATAATATATATATATAATATATATATATTTATATATATATATATATATATATATATTATATATATATATATACAGGGTGTCGTCAAAATAATGTTAATAACAATTTGAAAGACTACACAAACTCTATTTATGAACATAGTGACAAGTTTAAATGCTTGAATTACAGAACATACATGTTTTTAAAGAATCATGTTTCGCAATGTTCAAATGATGACCCCCCAATTTTGGTCCAGACAGTCTGATAACACGAACCAATGAGTCGCAAACGACAAGAAACAGTTTATTTGGAATGTCGCGACATTGTCTTTCGATTTCCAATTTCAAAGCATTTATCGTTCTTGGTTTTGAGCGATAAACTCTGTCCTTGAGGTATCCCCATGAAAAGAACCCATTGGCACGTGTACCTGTGGGAACGCGCAGGTATTCAATACTATCCCTTCGTCCAATCCATGTGTTTGGAAATGCTGCATCGAGGTGAGCTCTTACAGGGCGATGGTAGTGGGGAGGTGCTTCATCTTGCTGAAAGTAAATCACGTTATCACCAAACATTCGTCAATGTGTGGACCGACGCAACTCGCTCAGCAAGGTTAGGTCTCTCCGCATCGACTGTTCTTTGTTAAAAAATATGGTCCTATGATCCCAATCTGAATCCACACCACTCAGTTACCCCTGGTAGGTTTAAATGGTGTTCAGCTTTAACATGGGGTTTACACACTCCAGTAGGTACAATTATGGAGATTAATCGAGCCATTTAATTTAAAGGTCAATCATCGCTCCAGACAATTTTGTGTGGAAACCCTGCATCTTCTGCACATTTAGCCAGGTACCATTCACAAAATTAAAGTTTCCGGTCCGAATCGTCTTCATTGAGAGCATAGCATGGAGTAGTCTTGGTATGTAGCATTTCCAGCGTAGACCCTTCAAGATGCGATGGACGCTATCTTTTGAGATGTGTGTTTCCCGAGCCGTTTGTCGTAGAGATTTCTGTGGGGATCAGATGAGGGTTTCCTGTACCTGCTCTTCCTTTGCAGGGTTGGTGGATGTCCGTGGTCGTCCAGAATGTTTCTTGTTGACGTTGTGAACGGTTCCATCTGCTTCAAATTTCTCTCTGATCCGGGCAATGGTCCGGTGCGTTGGGGGCGGTTTATCGAACTCCCTTCTGAACCGTCTTTGCACTTCCGTGGCGTTTCCGGTGGTCCAATAACATTTAAGGACAAACTTTCTCTCTTCAAAGCTAAGTGATCTCCTGCCATTCCTGTGTTATTGAAGTTTTTAACTAGTAAGTGAGTTAGTACATTTTTTTGAGACACCCTGTATATATATATATATATATATATATATATATATATATATATATATATATATATATATATATATATATATATATATATTATATATATATAATATTTTATATATATATATATATATATATATAAATATATATAGTATATATATATATAGATATAAATATATATATATATATATATATATATATATATATATATAGTTTGGTTTCATTTATAAAATCATGCAAAAAGCTATTATAATATAATAAATCCATATTAAGATTATTATTATTATTATTATTATTATTATTATTATTATTATTATTATTATTATTATTATTATAATTTAAAAAGAGTTATACTCATAAATTTAGGTATTCATTTATTGAGAAATTGTAAAAAAAAAAAAAGGTATTTAAAAAGAAGTTAAATAAATTATTAATCTCATATTTAAAACATTTCCTTAAAGTATTTGAAATTTCTTCTGCATTCATATTTTATTATTTTTCATTTGTTTTCTACAGACCCTCATTGGTGTCGCTGATCAAGGTGAACAAGGTTCCAAAGTGAAAAGTTCTGGAAGCAGACCTTTAACGTCAGTAACTTTTGATCGAGCCATTGAAGAGAATTGTCAAGATTATCTTAGTTGCAGATATTGTAATTTTACTTTTAAAAACAAAGATGAGTTGACGAGCCATATAAAGACACATCAGAAAAGAAAGTTTAAGTGTGTCCATTGCAGTTATGAATGCAATCACAAAGGTAACTTAAAATATCATCAGCTAACTCACAGCAATTTGAAATTATTTAAATGTTCTGAGTGCAGCTATGGATGTAATCGGAAAAGTAACTTAAAAACTCATTTGCTAACTCACAGCAATTTGAAATTATTCAAATGTTCTGAGTGCAGCTATGAATGTAATCAGAAGTGTAACTTAAAACGTCATCAGCTAACTCACAGCAATTCGAAATTATTTAAATGTTCTGAGTGCAGCTTTGAATGTAATCACAAAAGTAGCTTAAAAATTCATCTGCTAACTCACAGCAATTTGAAATTATTTAAATGTTCTGATTGCAGCTATGAATGTAATCAGAAAGGTAACCTAAAAACTCACTTGCTAACTCACAGCAATTTGAAATTATTTAAATGTTCTGAGTGCAGCTATGAATGTAATCAGAAAAGTAGCTTACAAAGTCATCTGCTAACTCACAGCAATTCGAAATTATTTAAATGCTCTGAGTGCAGCTATGAATGCAAACACAAAGGTAACTTAAAAATTCATCTGCTAACTCACAGCAATTTGAAATTATTTAAATGTTCTAAATGCGACTATGGATGTAATCATAAAGGTAGCTTAAAAATTCATCTGCTAAGTCACAGCAATTTGAAATTATTTAAATGCTCTGAGTGCAGCTATGAATGTAATCAGAAAAGTAACCTAAAAACTCACATTTGCTAACTCACAGCATTTGCAAATTATTTAATCTCTGAGTGCAGCTATGAATGTCAAACACAAAGATAACTTAAAAATTCATCTGCTAATTCACACAGCAATTTGAAATTATTTAAATTGTTCTAATGCGACTATGGATTAATCATAAAGTAGCTTAAAAATTCATCTGCTAAGTCACAGCAATTTGAAATTATTTAAATGTTCTGAGTGCAGCTATGAATGTAATCAGAAAAGTAACCTAAAAATTCACTTGCTAACTCACAGCAATTTGAAATTATTTAAATGCTCTGAGTGCAGCTATGAATGCAAACACAAAGGTAGCTTAAAAATTCATCTGCTAACTCACAGCAATTTGAAATTATTTAAATGCTCTGAGTGCAGCTATGAATGCAAACACAAGTGTAGCTTAAAAATTCATCTGCTAAATCACAGCAATTTGAAATTATTTAAATGTTCTCAGTGCAACTATAAAAGTAACGATAAATCAAATTTTAAAAGGCACAGTCTTAAACACGGAACGCACAAGAAATAAATGAAAATAAAAATGCATAAAGAAATTCCATTGCAAACAGCAAATTAAAGGGACGCTAATTATAGAGACAAGAATGATGATTTTGATTATTATGAAATGGATCTAGAAGAATATTCATAATTGAAATACATAAAATTGCCTCTTTATCAGCCCAAGAGAGACCATCAAATGAGGAACTGGAAAGCTCATCCATCATTGGTGAATTAGATTTGCCTCTGTATAGCAAAAATCACTGAGAAGAAGGAATAAAAATTTAATGTATCTTATAACAACAAAATTATTCTCTTAGTTAATGAAGAACAGGAATTGAGTAACGGGCGTACTCGTGTCCCTAAAGAACAATAATTACCGTAATTAACTTTAAGAATGTTGTAAATGTATATTGCTACAACAATCTATTAAAAATTGTCGTCTATGTTAGGAGAATGTATTATTGTTTATTATACATTGAATATTTTGCGTTAAAAAGTTTACTATGAAAATGTATTATTTTTTATTAAAGTTTTTTAATTCCTAATTTTTCGGTAGAGAATAAATGAATGAAATTTAACAAACTATTGTGTAAGTAGATTAAACTTTATTGTTTTTAATGTCTTTTATTATAACTTTTCACAAATAGAAAATTGGAGTGATTTTTAATGTTGCCTCTTTATAGGTATGTAACTTTGTTACATTATAATATATTATTTTTGAAGTTAAGAAATCTTCAGATCCGTTTGATTATTGAAAATGTCACGTGCGCAGAAGGTTGTTGGCTTTTATCATAGTATCAAGATATCAAGTAAGGAACTCAATTTAATAGGTTTGTCTGCCTGTCGTAAGTTATCAAGTACTGCTTACAAGTGAAATTTAAATTCACTTTTCACAACAAAAATTGGGAAAGTTGTCAAGTAATGCTGTAGAAAGATTTATAATCTTTTCATGTTTTATGCACTAAATTTAAATTTACTCATTTTTTATATTAATTGTACTTTAAAAGTTTCATACAGTTATCCAGATATTTATAAATACATTTTATTACTATATTTATCCTATGCTTTTACATTTGAAGTTCTTTCCAAATCTGTTTCTGGTTTAACGCTTCCAAAATTTAGAGATAGTGAGATGTCGTCGTTAAAAGGTTTGTGCAAAATAACGAGTTCTTTCGAAATTGGTAATTAAAAAAAAAATTTTTTTTTTGAAAAGTTTTTATTAATAACTCTTCAGACTGTTCATCTTGATTATTCCTTATTAAAAACACGAAGAAATTTTATACCTTCATTGTAATTGCAAAGATCGGGAAAGGAGCATCTAGTAATTGGTTGTTAATTATTGAAGAATAAATAAAAAAGAAAGTTCTCTGGGTTTGAGGAATTGGCTGCAATAGACTCTAAAAATAATTATAGCTGCTACAATAGATAATTTTCTACAGAACGAAGGTTTTGATGCAGATAAGTGTTTGACAGGGAACACAGAGCTATGATGGCCTTTTAATTATGGCATGGAAAGCCTTTGCTATTTAATAAATTTCGTTAGAGAAATATAAGAAAGCGCCGTCCTTCAGCTATGTAAGTCACAAAGTGAACGCAAGCAAGTGGGTTTTTAAAGAGAGGAAGATTAAATATAGTTGGAAAAACAGTAAGATGGCAAGGAGTTCACAGAACAGAAGTGGCTGGAAAGGAGGAGGCACCACAACGAACGAGTCTGGGATTTTCAATGCTCACGCAAAATTCATGCGAGAGCATGGCACCCCTTGTATTACAAGGGCGACGCAATGGAGGTGGAATGCGAGCGGCCAACTCCCTGAGCATCTACCGTTGTAGTACCTATAGTAAAGAGATAGTGCGCCAACGTCACGTCGCAGAGATAGAGTATCAGAGATTAGTTGAGAAGTAGGGGATAGTTTATTAGTCTTTAGTTTAGACTCAAGTTTATCCAACAGAAGGGTGGGGGAGCCGCGAACCCCCCCCCCCCACAGATATGAAAAAAGTACCCCAAAAAAGGCGATAAGGCCTCTTATATAACTGGCAGTCGCTGTGGCAGAGGAAAATTTCCCGCAACCTGACAGAACTCCAGCTTCTTTGAGGCCACCCTAGCAACCGTTGTGATTGAGGTTTCCCAAGACAATTTTTTTTTGTTTATGTTCAGACCAAGAATGTTTATGTTTTTTCAACAGGTGAGACGTTAGAACCGTGGAAGAAAATAGGAAAGTTGAGGTGTTTTGAGAGGAGTGTAAAGAAGTTGAATTTCACAGGTTGTGGCGGCCCCACCAGGAAATCCTATCCAGGTCGGCAAGAATAGAATTTGGAAAGCCTGAAGACGTAGAGGCAACTCTAGAGGCAAAAGAGGGAGCAGATTTGGAATGAGTGGAAGAATGGAGTTGAGTCGTCGGCATAGAGTAAACAGAGTTAGAAGTACAGCTGAGGAATATCGCTCGATGAAAGGTCAGAAGAGTGTTGGGAGATAAGACAGAATCCTGGAGGAAGCACGACAATTAACAGAAAGGATGAAGAAGTCTCTCCATCAATATCTGCCTATTTTAAAGATTTGAGAGATAATTAGACAAGAGTAGAAAGAGGAGGAGGAAACTCAAAGAATGGGAGCTTGGAGAGAGTAGTGACGCATGCCATACTTGATCAAATGCCTTTGATAATGTCTACGCACCACACAAAGATTCCATAGTCCTTAGGGTAGCAGACCACATAAAATCAGTAGATACGGATAGTAATGTCACCAGTTTACCTCGAGCGTCGAAAGGCATATTGATGATCGGAAAAAAGTAATTGAGGCTCCAGATGATCAATTAAATAAGAATTTAGAAAACTTCAAAATATTTTAGATAGAATACAAGTGAAAGGCTATAGGACAAGTAGGTAGAAGGATCAGAGGCGGCTCCTTTTTCGGATTGGCTGGACATATGGCGTCGCTTTCCAGCACTGGAGGAAATGTACTAGTATTAAGGCATAAGAGAGTAGAGTTGAACGAGGACAGGAGCCAGCTCAGCACACTCCCTCAAAACATGGGGAGGAATGGCATCCCGGCCACTACCTTCCTGACGTTAACGAGATCTGAGTCCCCATGGCACAAGCCCGATCATTGCATATCAGGAAGAGGCATAGGAAACCTGAGAGGAGAAGAAGGCGGAGGAGGGAGCGGAATCATCCAGACGTAAAATTAGATGGAAAAAGGATCCGAAGAGATTAGGCCTTTTCATGAGGAGAGTTAGCTACGGAACCGTCAGAGCGAATAAGTGGAGGAAAGGCAGATTTATAAAAAAGTTATTAGAGATGTTTTTGGCAGAGGCCAGAAAGATTTGTCAGTAGGAGAAGCCAAGTAGGTTGTCGCACTTTCCTTTAGTGAAAGTGCGCCTTAGCTGTCGTAATAATATTATATATATTATATATATATATATATATATATATATTTTTATTATTTATATTATATATAATATATATATATATATATATATACTATCAGTCATATACTCTATATATTATATATATTATATATATATTATATTAAATATATATATAATATATATATATTGTTAATTAATTTGATTTACTTTTTTATTTTTATATTTATATTTATTTTTATTTTTTTTTTGATTTTATTTGTCGTATTTTTTTATTTTTTTATTTTTACTTATTCTTTTGTTTATTTTATTTTTATTTTTATTTTTTTTATTTATTTTTTTTATTAATTTATTTATTTTTTAATTTATTTATTTATTTTTATTTTTATTTTTTCCTATTTATTTATTTATTTTATTTTTATTTATTTGTTTATTTATTTATTTATTCATTTATTTATTTTTTATTTTTTTATTTATTCATTTTGTAATTTTTTTATTTATTTATTTATAATTATTTTTTCCTGTTTATTTATTTATTTATTTTATTTTTATTTATTCATTTAGTTATTTATTTATTTATTTGTTTTTATATTTTTCCTATTTATTTATTTTATTTTTATTTTTACTTCTTCATTTATTTATTTATTTATTCATTTATTTATTTTTATTTATTCATTATTTATTTATTTTTATTTTTATTTTTTTTTTTTTTATTTTCTTATTTTTTTTATTTATTTATTTTTTTATTGATTTATTTATTTATTTTTATTGATTTATTTATTTATTCCTTTATTTTTATTTTTTCCTATTTATTTATTTTTTTTTTTATTTATTTATTTATTAATTTATTTATTTTATTTACTTATTTTTTTTTTTATTTATTTATTTATTTGTCATATATTTGTATATAACTTATTTTGTCCTTTAAAAGTTGTGTATTATAAAATATGATCTGTGGCGCAATTTTTCTGGTGGCGAAATTTTCTTTCGCGAATCTCTGCGAATATGCGGCCCAAACTTGTGCACAATACTCTATTACTGGCCTAACATAGCTATTATACAGTTTACTTCTTACTTCCTTGCTCTTGTAAACAACATTGCGATTTATTCTGCCCTAGCATCTTATTAGCTTTTTCCTTGCTCCAAACACTGATCAGCTACTTTCAAAATTACTGCTTATAATACACCTAAATCCTTTTCTTGGTCCACAGACTCGACCCAATCCCCATTCATATCGTAGTTAACACTTTTATTGAGTAACCTAGGTGAAGAACCTTTACACTTCTTCATCACAAAAGTTGATCAATTATTTGTAAAATAAATCATCTGTTATTTTTTTTATTTCCGTTTATTCCAAAACCACCTGCTCCATCACAACAACTGATTCCATTTGTTTGTAAATAAAAGGAGCAATCGTGATCGTTTTAAGGCGTTTTCGATTTTGCACATTTGCTAACGAAATTTACGAAAATGCTAAAGTTGCGTTCCATTTTGTCAAATTTAGCACAAATTTAGGAAAATGCTCACCAAACGATGTTAATTTAAATTTCCCTAAATCTCTGTAAAGGTTGCTATTTTCCCACGTGCTTACGCGATTTAACGCCGTTTTCCATTTGCTTTTGTTGCTAACGCTCGATACAGAAATGCTAGTCCAGTTTTAGCACGAATTTCGGGCATAATCGAACGATTGTTTACAAATATTTTTGAACAGCTGTTCTGATGGAGCACGTGGTTTTGGAATAAACAAAAAACAAAAAAACAAAAAAAACAAAAATAACATGATTTTTATTACAAATAATTGATCAACTATTGTGATGGAGTTTATCGATTTGGAAGAAATTAGATTTAAAGCTAATTTCATGAATGAAACATTCATCAAATCAACGATCTACTACGCTGCCATCTTGTTT
>JABUQX010002302.1:7500-17500 GCA_015478945.1 Trachelipus rathkii | reverse complement strand
AAAACTCACCTTACGGCTATACGCTGTAGTGGTGATGGACATGACATCCGCATCCTCACTTAACGGCACATCCGCATCCTCTTTTGAAAAATGAGGATGTTCTCTACATTTGATTAAATGCATATAAAATAAATTTTATTTGGCATCTTAATCATGGAAGTTAATTGAAAAAAAGAAAGAAGAAAAATATGACCTGTATAAATATATATATATATATATATATATATATATATAATATATATATATTATTATATATATATATTATATATATAATAAATATATATCTACAAATATAAGCTTATTTCAATCTTTCGTCTGAGTTTCGATATTCGATATTTTTGAATTCATCGATATATCGATATATTTAAAGTTATCGATATATCGATATCCAGCGATAATAAACAAAAAATCGTCTATTCGGATTTTGACCTTGTAGGATTAAGTTGATATCGCTTGTGCTGTGCAAACTTAAATTTAAAGATTTATTTATTTATTTAGTGACTTTTAAATATTAATTTATGTCATTTAATATATATTTATAATGAGAATGGCCTTTACAAGTCTTCCTAAAGCATTTTCATTGCATTTTACAAGACAAAGCAGGTAAATAATATATGGCAAAATTTTTAAGGAAAATAGGTACAATTTTTTTATATTCTAATGACGAAAGATTCATACTAACTAGGGCAAGTAAATCACGGCACTTTCCCTTTAAAAGGATGTTACATAAATTATATACAAATATTCGAAATATATATATATATATATATATATATATATATATATATATATATATAATATATATATACTATATTTAAATTAAAGATTTATTTATTTATTTAGTGACTTTTAAATATTAAATTTATAATGAGAATGACCTTTACAAGTCTTCCTAAAGCATTTTCATTGCATTTTACAAGACAAAGCAGGTAAATAATATATGGCAAAATTTTTAAGGAAAATAGGTAATACAATTTTTTTATATTCTAATGACGAAAGATTCAAACTAACTAGGGGCAAAGTAATCACTACTATTATATATAGTAATATATATATATTATCAATATAGTATATATATATATATAATATAGTATATATATATATATATATATATATATATATATTATATATATATATTATTATGGACAATGTTTACTTTCTTACCTATCAAATTGAGTACATTTGAAATATCGAAATATTTGAAATATCGATACATTTGAAATATTGAAAAGAAGCCAGGAAAATGACAAAATACGAAAGTTTAATTTTAAATTTAGTGAAGCAACTTTTTATATATTATATAGTAATAATATAATATATGATATTATTTTATATATATATAATTTATATATATATATCTATATATTATATATATATATATATATATATATATATATATATATATTATATATATATATAATATATTATATAATATTATATATATATATATATATATATATGGGCGCTAAGACGTTTACGCAGCATCGATTTGGCACAGATTTGTGCCAAATTTTGTATATGCAGCAATGGCAAAAGGGGTATTTTACCCTTTTTAGGGGGCTCGAGCCGGTGGGGGGGCGGAGGGGGGGACGTTTCATACCCGGAGGGGATGGTCGGAGGAACCCCGTGACAGCCAAAGACAAAGAGCGGGGGTTCCGAGACCCTCATCCCCGGAGGGGGGGGGATTAGTCCCTCCCCGTAGTCCACCTACGAGGCCGAGAGACCCCGATTCCTTACATCGGGGCGGTCTACCCGTGGGTATTCTTTAGTTTTGAACACCCGAAAAATTTTATAAAAAAAACTTTTCGCCTTTTTTCTTAATGTCACATTCAATATTGCATGCATTACATTTCTTATTCATCACAATTAATTGGAAATATTGCAAAAAACTTAAAAGTGACCAGTCACTTGAACAAATTTCGTATATGTCACTAGGAACCGACCGGGTTGGCCCGGCCCCGGCCTCCCGACTCTCCCCTAATGCAACTTTTTGGAAATTTTTTTTTTTGTAAATCACGGCCCTATAGTCGGGCATAAGCACACAAAAAAATAATAATGTAATTCTAATAATAAAAGTTTTATTAATAGTTTGAATAACGCCGAGTCAGCCCGACCGTGGAGGGGTGAAGCGGACCCCATTGAGGGGTGACGTCAGGACCATCTGTTTAAATTCGTCTTTTTACGAATATTTTCTGTTCTATATTTTTATTTTTCTATATTTTTAAAGTTATTTTTTATCCGATTAAAATTCAAAATCTCTCATAAAAATTTCAACAATGATAAACATAAAATAAGAATAGAAATAAGGTGGTCCGATTCACCGCTCTCCGCTCCAAAAATTTGAACATTTTTTGAACTCGTTTTTTTTTATTAAAATTTCATCATTTTAAAAATTTCTACTTATAACATCAGTAGCCCATTTATTAAATTTAAATTAATTATACGTAATAAAATGTCAATATAATACTAAATACGAAAAAAAACAAATTTGGGGTTTTGGGGTCCCCCGCGAAAAGCCCACACCCTTTCCCCCAATTCAAAAATTTTTTTTTTTTTTTACGGCCGGGGTGAATCGACCAAGTTAGGCGCCCGTTTTTTTTTTTTGCCACTAAGTACTGCTTGGATCAAAAATTTACTTTGCCTTTTAAGCTAACATACTCGAGTGTATCCACTGAAAAAATATTAAAATCGATCCACAATTTTTTATTTTATAACGAAGTTTAAAAAAACCCATTTTTTCAAAAGTGATGTTTCATTCTCCTTTTTTGTACCCTAATTTCTACCATTTTTTAAAATATAAAAACTTTCTAGAATTAAATATGATCTAAATAACACTTGTAGTCTAACCGCGTGGCTATTAAATGAGCGAAAAATTTTTTTTTTTTTTTTTTATGTATTTTTTAATTTTTTAATTTAGAGTGACCCGAATCACCCCCCCTAAAGAGGCGGGCCTGTCACTCTACCGCCCGACGCTATGTTCACTTACATTCATTTCTGCTAAATACTAATAATTTACGAGTAAAAAATATAAATATATAGTTTAATTTTTTTTTGTAAAAAGTGAAGCTACTTTTCCGCTCATTTTTTTGGTGTTTTTTAATTTTCTTTTAATTTTAACTTCTATTCACATTAAATAAAAATTGTTTTTAAATAATCTATTCGATATATATATCCGATATATCCAGTAAAAATCAACAATCTATCACGATACGTAAGAAAAGTAACCTTTACGCTATATATAATCTATATATATATATATATATATGATAATATATATATATATATATATATATATATATATATATATATATATATATATATATATTATATATGCGTCGGCGGGGTTGACGTGGACCACTTTAGGTATAACTTGGTCTCCCGACTCTCCCTAATGCACTTTTTGGAATTTTTTTTTTTTTTTGTACATCACGGCTCCTTAATAGTCGGCATCAGCACACAAAAAAATAATAATGTAATGTCTAATAATAAAAGTTTTCTTTAAGTTGGAATAACGCGAGTCTCAGCCTGACCGTGGAGGGGTAAAGCGGACCACCATTGAGGGGTGACTCGAACCATCTGTTTAAATTCCTCTTTTATGTATAATTTTATTTTATATTTTAATTTTTACTTAATATAATAATTATTTATCATATTAAAATTCGTAATAAGTAATAAAAATGTCAATAATGATAAATAAAATACAAATATAAATAAGGTGGTCCGATTCACCCCTCTCCGCCCAAAAATTTTGACACTTTTTTGAATTCGTTTTTTTTATTAAAATTTCATTTTTTTAAAAAAATTTTCACTTAAATATAAACTGACATTTTTATTACATTTAATTAATTATACGTAATAAAAATGTCAATAATACGTAAAATACGAAAACATGGTGGTCGAGCCACCACCCATCAAATTTTTACGGCGGGTGAATGCGGCCCAAGTTAGGCCCCGTTTTTTGCCACTAATACTGCTTGGATCAAATATTTACTTTGCCAGTTTAAAGCTAACATACTCGAGTGTATCCACTGAAAAAATAATTAAAATCGATCCACAATTTTTCATTTTATAACGAAGTTAAAAAAAACTCATTTTTCAAAAGTGAAATTCTATTGAAGGACATTTTGTACCCTAATTTCTAACATTTTTTAAAAATATAAAAACTTTCTAGAATTAAATATGATCTAAATAAAAACTTTTATTAACTACCGCGTGGTTATTAAATGAGCGAAATTTTTTTTTTTTTTTTTTTTATTATTTTTTTATTTATTTAGAGTGGACGCGAATCACCTCTAAGAGGCGGGGCCCGTCCACCCCCGCCTGACGCTTATCATATATTGTTTACAACCAGTCTCACTCTAACGCACCCCGGAACGGGAGCTTCGGATCAAAAAAAAATTTTCACAGGTAGCGCTCTATGATACATAAATAGACGTTTTGGGAGAATGAAAAAAAAGAAAAAAAAAAGAAAAAAAAAAAAATCATATCCTAATATGCTTTTAACAAAATTGAAAAAAGGAAATCTCTTTTTGAATCTGGTAATTTAGTAAGGAAAATGTAATAAAGAATACCCAAGGTATACCACGACCCGAACTGGCAAGCGATTAGTCCGGGGGTCTCTTCGCCTTGCCGAGACCCTTCCCGCAGAGGGGGAATAGTCCTACCCGTAGTTCCCGGAAGGCCGAGAGACCCGACTCCTGCCATCTTGTGTATAACCCTTGGGGTATTCTTTAATTCATTTTCCTTCTAAAATTTTACCAGATCAAAATGTATTCTTTTCGCTGTAGCTGTTGTAGTTTTTTGAGATCCATGCATTTTTTCTTTTTTTTCTTTTTTTTCATTTCGACCCTAAAAACGTTTATTTATGTATCATAGAGGCTACTGTGAAAATTGTTTGGTTTTGATCCGAGCTCCTCGTTCCGTCGCTGGGGTTAAGTAACTTCTACAAATATATTAGATTAGGTCGTCAGGCGGGGTTGATCCGGCCCCCGCCTCTTTAGAGGTGGTGATTGCGGTTCGCACCTAAATAAATAAAATAAATATAAAAGGAATAAAAAAAAAATTTCGCTCATTTTATAGGCCCGCGTATGACTCACACAGTTTTTATTTTAGATCAATTAATTCGTAGAAAGTTTTTAATATTTTTAAAAATGTTAGAAATTAGGGGTATACAAATGTTCCTATCATATAGAATTTCACTTTTGAAAATGTGAGTTTTTTTTAACTTTGTTATAAAAATGAAAAATTGTGGATCGATTTTAATTATTTTTTCAGTGGATACACTTGAGGTATGTTGCTTTAAACTGGCAAAGTAATTTTTGATCCAAGCAGCTAGATTAGTGGCAAAATTAAACGGGACTAACTTGGATCCGGATGTCACGCCGCGCGAAAACCGGATGGTGATGGTTAGGGTGTTGGCTCGGACCACTCATTGTTTTTTCGTGATTTTTTACGTATGATATTGACTTTTTTATTAGCGTATAAATTAATTTAAATGTATAAAAGTTTACTTATATTCAATGAAACATTTTTTTTAAAAGAAAATTTTAATATAAAAAAAATAGAGTTCAAAAAAGTTGTCACTAATTTTTGGGTGCGAGAGGGGTGTAATCGGATACATTATTTTATCTGGTCGTAATCGTGTGTTCATAATTCAGTTGATCGCTTTTTTATTACTCATTACAAATTTTTTTATGATAAATAATTATTATTATATTAAGGGTAAAAATTAAATATAAAATTTGGAACAAGTTATATGTTTTAAACCATCGCCACGAATTTATAACGACTGGTCGTGCGAGTCCGACCCGTCAAGTGGTGGTGCCGCTTCACCCTCCAACGGTCAGGCTGACGTAGAGGATATATATATACTCTTAAAATAAAACTGTTTATATTAGATTACATTATGATTATTTTTTTGTTTGCTTATGCCCGACTATAGGGCCGTGATTTAACAAAAAAAAAAAGTTCAACAAAGTGCATTAGGGGAGAGTCGGGAGACCAAGTAAATACTATATTGATCCACCACCAATCGTCTGCCATCTCCTTTGTTATCGCTATGTATAGTAGTATATGATTATTATATATATATATATATATTATATATATATATATATATATATTATTATAGTAGGTATAGTAATATATATATATAGGTAACGGTTACTTTGCTGACTTATCCAGATTGTTGATTTTTACTGTAGTGGTGATTTCCTGCAAAACCATATAAGAACTTGTGCCATCTTTTTTACGGCGTTTCCAAGTTAAATTTAAAAGAAAAAAAACACCAAAAAATGAGCGAAAAGTAGCTTCACTTGTTTTACAAAAAAAAATTAAACTATATATTTATATTTTTACTCGTAAATTATTAGTATTTAGCAGAAATGAATGTAAGTGACATAGCGTCGGGCGGGGTGAACCAGGCCCGCCTCTTAGGAGGGGTGATTCGGTCCCTCTCTAAATAAAATAAAAAATAAGAAAAAAAACAAAAAATTTTACGCTCATTTTATATGCACGCGGTAGTAACTAAAGTTTTATTTAGGATCATGATTTAATTCTAGAAAGTTTTTATATTGTTTTTAAAAAATGTTAGAAATTAGGGTACAAAATTTCCTTCATAGAAGCTTCACTTTTGAAAATGTGTTTTTTTTTAACTTCGTTATAAATGAAAAATTGTGGATCGATTTTAATTATTTTTTCAGTGGATACACTCGAGTATGTTAGCTTTAAACTGGCAAAGTAAATTTTTGATCCAAGCAGTATTAGTTGGCAAAAAAAAGGGGCCTAACTTGGTTCGATTCACCCCGCGTAAAAAATTGATGGAGGGGTGGCTCGGACCACCCATTGTTTTTCGTATTTTTACGTATTCATTATGACATTTTTATTACTTATAATTAATTTAAATGTAATAAAAAGTTACTTTTATATTAGTGAAAATTTTTAAAAAAATGAACATATTTAATAAAAAAAACGAGTTCAAAAAAGTGTCAAAATTTTTGGGCGGAGAGGGGTGAATCGGACCCCTTATTTATATTCGTATTTTATTTATCATTATTATGACATTTTTTATTACTTATTACGAATTTTAAATATGATAAATAATTATTATATTAAGTAAAAATTAAAATATAAAATTGAAAATATACGTAAAAGACGAATTTAAACAGATGTCCGAGTCACCCCTCAATGGTGGTCCGCTTCACTCCCTCCACGGTCGGGCTGACTCGGCGTTATTCAAACTTTAATAAAACTTTTATTTTAGACATACATTATTATTTTTTTTGGTGTGCTTATGCCCGACTATAGGGCCGTGATTTACAAAAAAAAAAATTTTCCAAAAAGTGCATTAGGGAAGAGTCGGGAGACGAAGTTATACCTAAAGTGGTCCGCTTCACCCCGCCCGACGCTATACGAAATTTGTTCAAGTTACTGGTCACTTTTAAGTTTTTTGCAATATTTCCATTAATTGTGACGAATAAGAAATGGTAACGCATGCACTATTGAATGTGACATTTAAGAAAATAAGGCGAAAACGTTTTTTTATAAAATTTGTTTCGGGTTGTTCAAAACTAAGAATACCCACGGGTAGACGCCCGATGTCAGGAATGCGGGGTCTCTCGGCCTCTAGGTGGACTACAGGGGGGACTAATCCCCCCCCCCGGGGATGGTCTCCGGGAACCCCCCGCTCTTTGTCCTTTGGTGTCACGGGGGTTCCCTCCGCCATGCCCTCCGGGTATGAAAACGTCCCCCTCCCCTCCGTCCGCCCATCGGCTCGACTCTTTAAAAAGGGGTGAGATATCCTCGTGGTTTGCCATTGCTGCAATATACAAAATTTGGACAAATCTGTGCAAATCGATGCTGCGTAAACGTCTTAGCGATATATATATAGTATATATTATATATATATATATATATATATATATATTTATATATATATATATATATATATATATATATATATACTATATATATATATATATATATATATATATTAAATATATTATTATATATATATATATATATATATATATATATATATAATATAAAGTTGCTTCACTAAATTTAAAATTAAACTTTCGTATTTTATCATTTTCCTGGCTTCTTTTCAATATTTCAAATGTATCGATATTTCAAATATTTCGATATTTCAAATGTGCTCGATTTGATAGGTAAGAAAGTAAACATTGTCCAAATATATATATATATATATAATAATATATATATATATATAATAGTTTATATCTATATATATATATATATATATATATGATATATCTATATATAATTATATATATAATAGTAGTGATTTACTTGCCCTAGTTAGTTTGAATCTTTCGTCATTAGAATATAAAAAAATTGTACCTATTTTTCCTTAAAAATTTTGCCATATATTCTTTACCATGCTTTGTCTTGTTAAAATGCAATGAAAATGTTAGGCCATTCTATTAATAATATGTATCTAAATGATATAATTAAATATTTAAAAGGTCACTAAATAAATAAATATAATCTTTAAATTTAAATAATATATATATAGGTATATATATATAATAATAGTATATATATATATATATATATATATATATATATATATATATATAATAGTATTATATTATAATAATAATAATTAATAATAATGAGTCGATTTTACTTGCCCTAGTTAGTATGAATCTTTCGTCATTAGAATATAAAAAAATTGTAACCTTATTTTCCTTAAAAATTTTGCCATATATTATTTCCTGCTTTGTCTTGTAAAATGCAATGAAAATGCTTTAGGAAGACTTGTAAAGGCCATTCTCATTATAAATATATATTAAATGACATAAATTAATATTTAAAAGTCACTAAATAAATAAATAAATCTTTAAATTTAAGTTTGCACAGCACAAGCGATATCAACTTAATCCTACAAGGTCAAAATCCGAATAGACGATTTTTTGTTTATTATCGCTGGATATCGATATATCGATAACTTTAAATATATCGATATGTCGATGAATTCAAAAATATCGAATATCGAAACTCAGACGAAAGATTGAAATAAGCTTATATATATATTAATATATATATATATATATATATATATATATATATTACCTCTCCTTTTCCGTATATATATATATATATATATATATATATATATATACAGAAATCAAAATTCAAAATTAATTATTCCCATAAACTTCCATGATTAAGATGCCAAATAAAATTTATTTTATATGCATTTAATCAAATGTAGAGAACATCCTCAACATCCTCATTTTTCAAAAGAGGATGCGGATGTGCCTGCGGATGTCATGTCCATCACCACTACAGCGTATAGCCGTAAGGTGGTTTTTGTTCTAGCTATGCTATTTCTTGCCTTAGAGCTTATTGCGCGAGAGCGCATATTTAACACTGGTGCAATAATATAGCCTAACACTGGTTTGTACATTTATTATAATAAACGATTATTATATTTTGTTATATATAATTGTTTTGATTACATACCTTTGTAAATTTGTGGCTGAAAAGCTGCATGACTGCACAACAGGCTGTATGTTGATCCAATAAATGATTGCAGCCGAAAACCTAGGGCAGGATTCAAGGCAATAAAAGTGACCAGGACCAGGACAAGAAATGCTTGAATCTGTCCGACCGCTACAATATTATATTACTATAAGAAAAACTTTTTGTCCGAATCCAAAGTCCACCCGAAAGCTGGGACCTGGAGGAAGGACGCTACTATTACTATATATATATAAAATATATATATATATATAAGTTATAGTATCTATTTTTATATGTATATCTATATATATAGTATTATATATATATATATATATATATATATATATATATATATATATATATATATATATATATATATTGAAGGTTAAGGTTATGGGTTTGAATTAACGCACCTCAATGAAGAATATTAGGATTTGAAGAGAGTGAGCGTTTGTCAGCGGATAAAGTGGCGTTCTTACGGAGGCTGCTTAAGGAGTTTTCAATGGGCGCT
>JABUQX010002302.1:0-2500 GCA_015478945.1 Trachelipus rathkii | reverse complement strand
TCTTGATAAACTTCTTGGGTGGGCAGATAAGTTGCAAATGAATTTTAATAGTAAAAAGTGTAAGGTTCTTCACCTAGGTTTCTCAAATAAAAGTTTTAACTACGATATGAATGGGGATTGGCTCGAGTCTGTGGACCAAGAAAAAGGTTTAGGTGTGATTATAAGCAGTAATTTGAAAGTAGCTGATCAGTGTTCGGAAGCAAGGAATAAAGCTAATAAGATGCTGGGCATAATAAATCGCAATGTTGTTTACAAGAGCAAGGAAGTAATAAGTAAACTGTATAATAGCTATGTTAGGCCAGTATTAGACATTTTGTGATGTGTATAATTTTAGACAGATATTCGCAGAGATTCGCGAAAGAAAATTTCGCCACAAGAAAAATTGCGCCACAGATCATATTTTATAATACACAACTTTTAAAGGACAAAATAAGTTATATACTTATATATGACAAATAAATAAAATAAAAAAAAAAAATAAGTAAATAAAATAAATAAATTAATAAAAAAATAAATAAAAAAAAAATAAATAAATAGGAAAAAATAAAAATAAAATAAATAAATAAATAAATCAATAAAAATAATAAATAAATCAAAAAAAAAATAAATAAAAAAAAAATAAGAAAAAAAAAAAAAAATAAAAAAAATAAAAATAAAAATAAATAAATAAATGAATAAATAAAAATAAATAAATGAATAAATAAAATAAATAAATAAAAAAGTTTAAAAATAAAATAAAATAAATAAATAGGAAAATATAAAAACAAATTAAAATAAATAAATAACCTAAATGAATAAATAAAAATAAAATAAATAAATAATAAACAAGAAAAAATAATTATAAAATTAAATAAATAAAAAAATTACAAAATGAATAAATAAAAAAATAAAAAAATAAAGAATAATAAATAAATAAATGATCCTTTAAATAAAAAGAAAATTAAATAAATAAATAGGAAATAAAAATAAAATAAATAAAGAAGATAAAAAATAAATAATTAATAAAAAAATAAATAAAAAAAATAAATAAAAATAAAACAAACAAGAGAAATAGGTAAAAATAAAAAAATAAAAAAATCGAAATAAAATCATGAAAAAAATCAAATTACTATAAAATAAAAAATAAAAAAGTAAAATCAAATAATTAACAATATATATATATATAATATATATATATATATATATATATATCATAGATATTATAAATTTCCAAAGCTATGTAAATATATATATATAATATATATATATATATATATATATTATATATTATATATATATATATATATATATATATATATCTATAGTTATTCGGCAGGCTAAGCGCACTTTCACTAAAAAGAAAGTGCGACAACCTATTGGCTCTGCTACTGACAAATCTTCTGGCCTCTTGCCAAAAACACTCTAATAACTTTTTATAAATCTGCCTTTCCCTCCACTTCTTCGCTCTGACGGTTCCCGTAGCTAACTCTCCTAACTGAAAGGCTAATCTCTTCGGACTCCTTTTTCCATCTAATTTTACTCTGGATGATTCCGGCAATCCCTACCTCTGCTTCTTCTCCTCTCAGTTTTCTGCCTCTTCCCGTGATTATGCATGATCGGGTGCATGGGATTCTCAGATCTGTTAACGTCAGGAAGGTGTGGCCCGGATGGCATTCCTCCCATGTCCAAAAGGAGAGCATTTCTAAGATAACTTCGGTCCTCATTCAACTCTACTCTCTATGCCTTAATATAATTACTTTTCCCCAATGCTGGAAGTGCGCATGATGTTCAACGCATTCCCGAAAAAGGGCAGCGCTTCTGACCTGTAAGTACCCTCCTATAGCTTTTAAAACTTGTATTCTATCTAATCTTTGAAACTGCTTCTAACTCCTCATTTCTTGGATGCATTGGAGTCTGCATTCCCTTTTCCAGATCATCAGTATGGCTTCGACGCTTCGAGGCCAACTGGTGACATACTTATCCTATCTTGACTGATTTATGGTCTTTCTCCTTTAAGGACTATGGGAAGTCTTGTGTGGTGGCGCTAGACATATCAAGACATTTGATCAAAGTATGTCATGCATCCACTACTCTATAAGCTCCTTCCTTCGGGCTTCCTCTCTCTCTTTGTTAGCCCGTGTCTAATTATCTTCAAATCTTTAAATATAGGCAGATAATGATGGAGAGACTTCTTCATTCGTTGTCAATAAATACGTCTCCCACGGATCTGTTCTACATTCCAACTTTTATTCGAATTTCTTAAGAAAGATCTCCTCAATCTGTACCTCTTACCTATGTCCTATTATGGCCGACGACTCAACTCCATTCTTCCACTCATTTAAAATCTTCTCCCTCTTTTGCATCTAGAGTTGCTTGTCGTCTTCAGCTTTCCCATTCTATTCTTGCTGATCTGGGATTGGATTTCTGTGGGGCCGCCACACAACTTTGTAATTTTCAACTACTTTAATTTCACTCTCAAAAACCTCCGAACCTATATTTTTCGACGGTTCTAACGTCTCAC
>JABUQX010002301.1:40000-43012 GCA_015478945.1 Trachelipus rathkii | reverse complement strand
CTCTCTTTCTCTCTCATTCTCTCTCTCTCTTCTCTCTTCTCTCTCTCTCTCTTCTCATCTCTTCTCTCTCTTCTCTCTCTCTCTCCTTTCTCTCTCTCTCTCCTCGTCTTTCCCACTATCTCATCTCTCATCCTTCTCTTCTCTCTCTCCTCTCTCTCTCTCTCTCTCTCTTCCTCTCTCTCTCTCTCTCTCTCTCTCTCTCTCTCTCTCTCCTCTCATCTCCTGCTCTCTCTCTCTTCTCTCCTCTCTCTCTCTCTCTCTCTCTCTCTCGTCCTCTCCTCTCCTCTCTCCTCTCTCTCTCTCCTCTCTCTCTCTCTCTCTCTCTCTCTCTCTCTCTCTCCTTCTCTCTCTCTTCTCTCTCTCTTCTCTCTCCCTCTCTCTCTCTCTCTCTCTCTTCTCTTCTCTCTCTCTCTCTCTCTCTCTCCTCTCTCTCTCTCTCTACTCTTCTCTCTCTCTCTCCTCTCGTCTCTCTCTCTCTCTCTCTCTCCTCTACTTCTCTATTCTACTCTCCTCTCTCTCTCTCTCTCTCTTTCTTCTCTCTCTCTCTCTCTTCTCTCTCTCTCTCTCGTTCTCTCTCTCTCTCTCTCTCTCCTCTCTCCTCTCTCTCTTCTCTCTCTCTCTCTCTCTCTCTCGCTCTCTCTCTCTCCTCTCTCTCTCTCCTCTCTCTCTCTCTCCTCTCTCTCTCTCTCTCTCTCTCTCTTCTACTCTCTCTCTCTCTCTCCCCTCTCTCTCTCTCTCTCTCTCCTCTCTCCTCTCCTCTCCTCTCTCTCCTCTCCTCGTCATCTCTCTCTCTCTCTCTCTTCTCGCTCTCTCTTCTCCTCTCTCTCTCATCTCTCTCTCTCTCTCTCTCTCTCTCCTCTCTCTCTCTCTCTCTCTCTCTCACACGTTTACTATGATTATTCATACTGCTCCAACTTTACTGATAATTCTTCCCATTTTTTACCTTTTTCATTTTGAAAACACCATTCATAGCTACAGATAAATAATGCTAGTAAGATGGTCTTAGAGCAACTTTATCTATTTGTAATTATAAATTGGAAAACTTTATCATATTTGTTAAATATGAATTGAAACTAAGAATGTTTTTCACTGCTTCTAAGTCAACCCATCATCCACCAACTGCATCTTCCTTAAAAACACACTTCAAACATTCCTTTGTCCTTAATATCTTTGGTATTTCCCTACCTGTGATCTTAATTGTAAAAATCATTTCACTAAAGCACTTCTAAGAGATGAGTATACTGAGACTAACTTGGATACTCACACAGTCACAATTGTTTTGCTGTATATAGTAGTGTCATTCATTCTTATTTTGAGTTTGCATCTCATATGGGAGTTGATTATACTAATAAGATGTAGTCTAGGTCATTTTGCCACACTCGATGGCTCTTCAATTTCATTCTACTCATTCAACTGTTGTATCACCCTTCATATACTAAAGCTTTACAATGGACACTGATATTTTGCATTCTCTAGTCACATACTTATTCTACTGAGGTGAGTGAGTTCTTGGCAACTCAACTTTTTATAGTTTTATATTTTTTTCCCAATTGGGTCATTCGATGTCAAGTTATCTGGGTTTCCCGCACAACCATCACATATTTTGATTAAATTTTGTGTATAGAGTCCCACATGCCTTAAACGAATTTTGGGAAAGTTTTAGGTTTGCCGTTGTAAAGGAGAGAGATGTGGCAAAGACACAGTGTTTCTAATAATCTATGGGTCAACAAAGGTTCCCTTCAGAAACCTAACAAACAATAACCTTAAACCCGAGAAGCTAAATCAAAAAATTTCCCCAAAACAACACACCTCAAATTGTACAGTAAACAGAAGTTCAAAGATCAGTGACAAAAAGAGAGGGAAATACGAATGGAGATGGAAACTCTAAATTATTAGGCTAATGTGACTAACGGTCAAGCAAACTTTAAGGGAATAGTTTGTTGCATTTCTGCAGCATTAGTTAACAAGTTCAATCGCTTTAGCACACTAGGGATTCTCTCAAACAATGAAAAGACATATGCATTTTTTAAAGTTTATTACACTGTATGGGAAACTGTGAATAGTCATTTGTTTGGCCCCATACCATGACCATGACAGTATGATTTGAGATTTTGGCAATTTTGAGACATATCTCTATGTTATTTTCATTACTTAAAACAAATGTAAACTTAGTTAGCCTATGCAACTTTTTGCACTCTATTTAATGGAAGTAATAAAAAATTTTGCCGACCTCTTGCAGAGTGGATAAATTGCAGCAAAGTTGGCCAAGAAAATTTATGCTCCCAAGAAATTCAAATTAGCATTGTATCGCTCCTGCACTAATTTAGTAATGAATGTTAAATTTAGCACACAATTTCTCAATATAACGTTGTTTACAAAGGTATAACTTTAATCACCACACTCTTTCCATTAGTTTACAAACTAAGTGTAAAGTTGATGATTTTTTAAAAAAAGCCAAAAAGTGGAGTATTTTGAATACATAATTAGAAAAAAGAAAAAAAAAATCTTCTAGAAGCACTTTCAAACCCACCTATTTCAAACCTCCCACAAAAGTGCATTTGATTTTCCAATGCTTACATACAGTGTCTAAAAAAGAGGGACAAATTTGGGAGACATTGTCATAGCAACCTCCTATATTTCAACATGCAATTCCTGTTATTTTTCAGGTTTTGCTTATTTTTTTTTTTTAGCACTTATAGATTGATATTATTATTGCTATTACATTACATTGTTCATGGTTACATTGTCACTACCAGTTCAAGAACTTGAACCAGCAACCTCATCACCACAGAGGTCAACCCTGATAACCGTGCAATAGCAAACACGGGTTGGTTTTTTCATCCAGATTCCCAAGCCAAGACTCCTGTGGGTCTTTTGAAATCTGGTTCCCAAGCCAATGATTGGGTAGGTTACATCCTACGTTTCTAGGCATAAATTTGATATTTTTTATGTTTTCCAAGCTGGAGTTCAAAATTTGATTTTAATAGCTATAAAAATATATTTTTTTATTGT
>JABUQX010002301.1:32500-35000 GCA_015478945.1 Trachelipus rathkii | reverse complement strand
AAAATGAAATTTACCATTTACTTTTTTCTAGTTTATCCAATCAATCCCAAATTTTAGGAGATATAATATTTTTACAAAATTCACATCTTTTTATTTTATAAGTTTTTGTATAAAGCCATATGTTTTTATCTCGAATAAATAATGGTTTACAAAAAAACTTAACAGGAATAAAAAATCTCTATTTTCATAAAAAATTATGCTCCAAAAATTTGAAATTGATTGGATAAACTGGAAAAAAGATATGGCTGAATTACATTTTTTTCTTTTCGACAAAAAGCCGAAAATTGGGTGTGCCATATTATGATAACGTTCGTCTCAAAAAATTGGCATATATAAAAGTGTGTTAGCGCCATCTAAAATGCGTATAAAAAATCTTACACATCAATTTAAATTCGTTGATTATTAACCAAATATATGCCTAAAAACTTTAATATACATAAAAAAATTGCCTAAACCCAGTTCACAGTTACTTGCTTCATACAAAAAAGAATGATTTTTATTTCATTGCAACAAAATAATTTATAATGAAACATACCAAATTAAAGGTCTAGGTCCAGTGATTCTGAAAATCTAAAAATAAAGCTAATCCGTTATATATGAAAAAAGTTTTTAAAGGAAAACCTAAAAAAAGTAGGCCACACTACTTCTATGAAAATCTTTTAATAGGCTTTGACAAATACGTTCAATATTGGTTGTTTGGTTCGCCCAAATCTAAGGATTAATTTAAGACCAAAATTAAAGCAATTGGTCATCTACAAAGGAAAAAAAAAAAATAAAAAATGATTTTGGTTCACAGGGCCTACTTATAACTTTTTTCGGGGGTTTAGAAAAACATCAATAAATTCTATACCGCTTTGAATTTTCAATTTTCGATTTCAGTATGTTGTTCCTCTTGCGCTAACGATTAAAACTATATATAATTGAATAAAATCTGTAAAGTATGAGAGAAATTATAAAGAACTGAAAAATTAGACTCAAAAAGAATTATCTATTTCAATCCTCAGTTAGCTATCTATATATGCATCTTTACTCATTTTTGGAAAGCGTTAATTAAACTTTAAAAGTATTATTTTTTTTTGAAATAGCAAATTTTTTCTAAACTTTGAATATATGAAAATTTGAGCCAAAAAAATTATATCCTTCATATATAGTTATATTAATTTATTTTGGTAGGCCAGTTATGAAAAGGTGAATGCCGATAATATTCAATATTTTTAAAATTATTTAATATGCGGTTTTTTGGTATTTTTCATTAATTTAATGATTTTTACACTAAAAATAGTTCATAACCATACTAATACAAATGTATAAAGTGCTATAATAATAATATTTTCATCCGTCTCCACAATCATCCATCCATTCAAGTAATCGATAAATAATAATATGCTATTTTTCATTTAATTTAAGATTTTAAACTAAATATTCATTAATCATACTAATACAAATGTATAAAGTGCTATAATAAATATTTTGACCGGCCCAAGGAAAAAAACTGGAATGAGAAAAAAAACAAACCCTAACATAACAATAGATTATAGGGCAAATTTCGAAAAATAATGTAAATAATAATAAAGATTATGAAACTCTTGAAAATAATAAACTAAATATTAATAACGATCATTAAATTTACATTATTATTGAATGAAACATTAATAAACTTTAAAAAATAACAATCTCATGAAATAATTTAAATCATTAAAAAAATTTCAATATAATAAATAAAAAAAATCAACGTAAAAACAACAAACTACAATGAGCTACAGCCGAAAAGGAATACATTTTGGAATCCTGGTAAAATTTTAGTTAAAAAAATGTAAAAAAAATAAAAAAATAAAAAAAATATTTTAAAAATTATATAATATATTAAGAGCCTATTTAGAGACCTTTTATTGGTTACTCGTTAAAAATAAATAGACTTTCTATTAAATTTTTTTTTTTAATTTAAAGAATACCCCCAAGGGTATACCACACTGATGGCAGGAGGTGACGGGCCGGGTCCTCGGCCTTCCAAGGGAACTACGCTGTAGGACTAATTCCCCCTCCGGAGGGTTCTCCGGAAACCCCGCCTTTGCGTATTTGGTTCCGGGGTTCCTCCGCCCCCCCCTACGGGGTATGGAAACACGTCCCCCCTGTGTCCCCGTCTGCTCGAGCCCCCTTACATTCCGTGTAATACCTTTACAAATAAATATATATATATAAATATATATATATATTATATATAATATATATATATATAATATAAATATATATATATAATTATATATAGATATTATTATATATATATAGAGTATATATTATATACTTATGTCCCAGCACCTCCCCCCAAAAAAATGCCAATTTATGTTTAATTTTTTTTTTAATTTTCCTAACTAAAAATTTACAAGATCTCCAAAATTGTATTTCTTTCTCCCCATGAGCTATTTAGTTTACGAATATGATTTTTTTATTATATTTTTTATTTTTTTTTTTTTTAATACAGCCCCCTGTTTCCTCGAAAATT
>JABUQX010002301.1:7500-27500 GCA_015478945.1 Trachelipus rathkii | reverse complement strand
TCGGAAAATAATTATTGATGTTTTTTGTTTTTTTTCTCAAATCTTTTTAATCATTACGATATCAAAACATAGTAAATAGAATTGCTATATCATATCAATAATATATATAAATTTAGTAAATTAATATATAAATATATTTTATTTATATATATATATATAAATATTATTATATATATATATTAATATATATTATTTATATATAATATATATATATTATATATATATATATATATATATATATATATATATTATCCTATAACTAGTTATAGAAAAGATGAATTATATTTCAATTGAAGTCAGGCAATTCTGCGTGGTGGAGTAAATGTTTAAGGCTTTACGAATTTGTGAATTTATCTTCGAAATATTAACGAGAATCACTGGGAAAAATTTTTTGGCAATATACAAAAACCATTGCAGTAATATTCCTTCTTTCTTTCCTCTCTTACTTGATGAGAGAAAATTATTATTTTAGTCGTAATATTTGGGTACATAACTCAAAAGAAATTCTCACCTCGTTGAAGGATTGTATGCTGTTGAAGTGTGCTATCTGCGAGAGTGAATCGAATCAACGCTATCAAAAATAGCTTTCTCTCCCAATCCAAAGGGAAGATAGATGATCCATTATTAGTATCTATATATTGTATATATATATTATATATATATATATAAGATAATATATATATATATTAATAATATCAGTATATATATATATATATAATATAAATTTATTAAATGCATCAGCTTGATATCTTTCTCTCCACATACCCTCGTTGAAGCAGAGATCGAGTTTTAAATTTGTTGTATTAATTTTCTTATAGGTTTCATCGTGAGAGTCATAGTACGAAGATAAGTCATCACTTTGACAATCAGTCCGGATCACGATCGTATTGACAAATCAATCAAAGCTCAAAGTAATTCTCGAGGAGGATTCTACCCACCCAAATAGGCGTGAGGTAGAGTAATTATTTCCTATTATTATATTATTTTCCTTTCATTATTATATTATTTCTTTTTAATTGATTGCTAAATATTTTGTCATAAATTCTTTTAATATTTTATATATATATATCGATATCGCGGCAGCTAATATCAAGCCAAATTGACAAGAAGAAGTGCAGTTTGTAAGTTTCGGGTTTCTCAATTATTTTCAATTTCTCAATATATTCGTCGTGTATATGTTTGTTTTGTTGTCCATTTCCATCTTTCTTAATATTTTCATCATGGTCCACTGACGACATTTTCCAATCTTTACAACACTTCTGATAATCAAACGCTTATAAGATTGTATTACTGTACCCAAAATTCTGCGACAAAACGTAGCTCAATATTTCTTCCTTGATCTTATTAAATCCGAGACCATGCAACGTCCATTCTTAACATGACAGGTTTTCACATTCAGGTGCCGATATTCCTTTGCTGATAGTTTGTTAATAATTAATGTGTGACCTCAGTTATCAGTTGGTTTAACTTCTGTTTGACGCTTTACTTCGCAGATAAGGAATTCACAAGCGATTGTAGAAAAATTGGGGGCTATATAAGTGGTCTCAAAAGGAAGGAAATGTTCTTACTTAGTGCAAAGTACGCCGGAATTAAAGGGGGCTGTTTCCTGGGAGTCATTAAAAATGATCTATCATTAGTTCTCAATCCTCTCGTGTCTAAATCCACGTTCGAAACGTTCAGTGATTTCGTAGGTACCAAGTGGTCACCTAATCACTCATTGCCCGAGTTCTTAACAGAAGCTCAGAGGTCATTACAATCATTTATCGATTCTGCTGCTCTATTACATGATATAAAGTTTAGTGACGAACAGCGTCGTCTCCTCTTATTTTCTAATTTATATTCGAATGTCAAGCCTCAATTCCAAAAGATTATCCATGAAGAATTTAGTATAGATAACTCAATACCTCAACAGGTACAAACGTATTTACGAAAGACAAGTGTCTTAAATAATGGTAAGGTAGTTTCTTCTGTTAACAGAACATCGAATTCTGTTCAATCTAGTCCGGTGTATGCTACGCAAACGGAGAAAATCTCTCCTCCTCCCTCAACACATCAGTCTTATAATGTCAAAAGTGTTCCAAGTTTTTATCGTGATCGTTCTTCTAATGTGAATAATTCTGTTGCTAGGAGTCCTAATGTAAGGAAACCATTGTTCTGCCGTCGATGTGAAAATAATGGACACGGCACTGCCGCTTGTATCTTTCGACCTTTTTGTCTATTGTTTCAAAAAATCATTCTAGGGGTTCGAAGCAAATGTCGGGCACAGATTTTGCAACCTCTTTTCTGAGTAAGTTTACGTCGTTATTAGGGTTTAATCATTCAAATCATTCAATTATCTAATATAATTAAAATTATTCTCAAAAAACACTCCAGTTTAATCATAACCAATCAATTTGTAAAAAATCCGCGTTCAAGGAGGGGTTAAATTCACTTTTGACCATGCTCAAAAACCATCAAAAGTCATTATATGGGAATCTAGGGTCAAAATATGACAAAGATCATAATTCAAGAGTATTCAAAATGTAAATAATGGCGTAAATGCTATTTAAATAACGAATGAAACCGCGTACAAAAACCCGAAAAATACAAAAATAGTAAAAATGACATCACCGCACTCGTATCGATCTGAAGAGAACCTGAAGTTCATTAAGTCTTTTGATCCTAATTATGATCCACTGCAAGTTTTTATTTAATAAAATAGGTCTATTTCCAGTATCTCAATTTACCCAATTTAATCCGCATCAGCCATCCGATTTCTCCCGGAATCGCTGTGCAAATTTTCGCAATCCGCATCATTCCTCTCGTAATTCTGTTCATTCTTATTCGTCTAGAGGGTCATTTTTTTGAATGGGACCACGCATTCTCAGTCTCGCAATGTGGTGATGTCCAATTTAGAGGCGAATATTGTTAATATAGTTCATTCAAATCCGTGTCTCACTGATGTAAATAGTGTTGAAGACAATCCTCTTATAGGGAAAAGCTATTATGTTAAGATCGATTTAACGGTCGAATATGAGTTTATATATGGTATAACGTCGTACATTGATAGTGGAGTCTCGCTTCTGAGATGTAAGTATCTAGAATTAAAAAGAATTATATCCTCTCAAATAGAAAGGAAAACGAAACATTGTTTTAAAAATTATCTCTTGGTAACGTCATACAAATTTGGACGTGTAAAACTCCAAATATGTTAAATAATCGCATGTTAATTACATGCAATTTTTGTTGAGATCAATGTTCGTTCAGCGGAAATATGCTTCTTGGTACGGATATTTTAGGTTCCTTACCTGTAGTTTTCGATTTTAAAAATGAGTGTTTATATATGAATGAACATATTGGGTGCACACAAATTCCTCTGGTTGTTTATGATCCCTTAATATATGATCCAAAAACTAGTATCGATCCTCGCATGTACGATAAATCGCATCCACTTTTTGAAGAATCAAATGTCAATTTCGTTCGTTCTCCGTCCAATTTAAGTCATCTTAATTTTGAAATGAATCTCTTGTCCATGAATTATCTATTTATAACGATCAATGTTATGAGTTGTTATTGCCGAACACAGTTAAGTTCGAAGCCTATTCTAGCGCCATTCTCTCTGTTAATATTCGTTCTCAGGCTGGAACTTCGCCGCCTAATGATATTCATCTCGTAAGTGAGAAAAATTCCATATCAAATGTTCTTTTTGCAAATGTTCTCAGTACAGTAATAGATGGTACTATGTTAATAAAATGTGTAAACTTCAGTCCTTCCGCTATCACAATTGATAAGAATACAGTTGTTTCGTATGCTAATCCTCTCTCTCTTCGTAGTTCTTATTCTATTATAAATAAAATAGAATCGTCGCAGGGTCTATCCGATGATCAACTTCGCGATGTTTACAAGGAAATTTTGCTTTCTAAATCGAAGAAAGAATCTGATTTATTGGTGCTGCAAGATAGTGCTCAATTGGAGCAGATCTTAGATTTTCTTTTAGCACATAAAGATGTTATTGCTTTAGGGGATGACAAAGTCGAATGTTGTCCGTTAGGTGAATTCAAAATAGAAATTGTGCCCGACTCACCCAAATATTTTTACACTCCAAGCTATAATCTCCCGCATAAGTTTCAGGCTGACATTAACAAATGGATTGATGACAGCATTATTAAAGGGTACATCGAGCCATCTGACTCTCCCCATTCGAGTCCTCTCCTGGTAATCCCCAAAAAGGATTCTGCGAAGCCCAGAATCGTTTTGGACTATAGAAAATTAAATAAATATATAGTCCCCATCCAATTTCCAATCCCGAGGATTCAAGATACATTGTCTAAGTTAGGTAGTTCCAATGTGTACACTTCGCTCGACTTACTTACGGGCTACTACAACATTGCCGTCTCTCCAGAGAGTAGACCCTACCTCGCATTTTCTTCGCACCGAGGACATTATCAGCCTAAAGTCCTTCCGATGGGAGTGCGAACGGCGCCTAGTACTTTTTGTAAAATCATGGAATTAGCTCTTTCTCATTTATTAGGGATTCATGCATTAATTTATCTCGATGACATAATTGTGTATTCGAAGGATATAGAATCTCATTATCAGAGTCTCAGTTTAGTTTTTGCCGCGTTAAAGAAAGCGAAACTAAAGGTGAAGTTGGAGAAGGCAAATTTCTTTAAACGTTCGTTAGTTTATTTAGGGTTTATGATTAGTTCAAAAGGTTTATCAGCTGATCCTGTAAAGCTGCAAGCTTTGAAGTCGTTCCCGGTTCCCACCGATGTTTCCTCTGCTCGTTCTTTTATTGGATTCGTGTCTTTTTTTCGCAATCTTGTGCCTTTGTTCTCAACCATTGCTCAACCCATCACATCCTTATTCAAAAAAGAACCTAAATTCGTTATGCTCAGATGAGCAACAAATAGTCTTTTGAATACTATTAAAACAAAAATTTAATCATCGAACCATTCTTCAATTTCCGATTTAGCAAGGAATTATTATGATCAACAGATGCCATGTAACTCGGTTTATGCTGGTTGGCACAGAAGGATGGCATCAAAGGCAATGACCGCCTGATCTTTGCTTCTCGTATTAAGTATAAGCAGAGGAAGAATTAAGCATCCCTTAAAAGGAAGCACTGCTTTACTTGCCGTCTTTAGCTAGTTTAAACATCATTTTCGTTTATAAGATTCCGTATCACACGACACCAACCATAGTGGCTATTTTTAAGAATTAACAGACTTAACCATAATAATGATGCCAGATGGCCGTCAAAGTTAAATCGTTAATCCTGAAATCTTTATATCAGAAGGAATAAAAATATCTTGCCCGGAATTATCTTCCTTTCCTACTCTCTCGCTCTCAATTTTATTCAGTCAGTTTGAATTACTCATGTATCACCAAAGAAGTTTTTCAATCTCACACCATTTGTAAAAAAACGGGGAGCAACAGAAAGTGTTCAATACTTTCTCCAATCAATTGATTCCATTAAGACAAATGGTCAAAGTATTAATTTTCCTCATGTTCTCATCCACGATATCTTATATTATGTTACAAAGGAAGATCCAATATCTCATAGAAGTTCCGATCTCTTGTATATACCATTCTTAGTCTAATCATTCTAGTTGGGTGCCATTTGTCACTTTGAGACAGAAAACGTATCCGAAACGTACATCTTCAAAAGCCAAAAGTTAGTTATGATTTCGTTAAGAATTTCTCATGTCTTGTGAGGAATCCCCAACGGAGGAAGCACCCATCAAAATCCGTCCATATCAACCGTTAATGCAGAGTTCAGCACTGACATCATAGTTCCTTATCCTCCATGAAAGGTCAGGTGCTAAAATATATTCTTGTTTTAAAGATCATCAACTCTTACGTTGATATTCTATCCGTCTCGGAGCGGTATCATATTGCCAACGCATTTGCTCATAGGTATTGTTAAGCATACAACCCCAGCATCATTTTCTCTGATCAAAGTTTGATTTTCAATCGTTTTCAAGCAACTTCTATGCAAGCTTCTTGGAAGGTTAAAAATAGAATAACCTTACCTCCAATCCACACTTCTAATTCTTGATGATCGCGCCAAAAGTTCACAATTGAAGATATATTTAACGTCATACGTGAACTAAAAAGTCAATATGGATCTAATTCTTCTCTTTCGCGCTCAATTGTGTATAATTCCTCTATAATATGAAACTATAGGAGATTCGCCTCATTTCATTCTTTTCGGGTACTCAAAAAAGGTTACCTTATGATGTAGAGAACTACGTCACTCCGTTTACAAATCCAGATAAAAATTATTGTCCTACTCATGAAGAGTTAAAAGATATAGTTAGAACTAATTTAATTCGTGAGATAGCGAAAGAAAATTTAGAAGTGGAAACAAGAAAATTTGTAGAAAGGCAGCATAAGAAAGCTGAAGATAGAAAGATTTTAGTGGGTAGTAGGGTGTTTATCCTTGATGTAAAACCTCCTGGGGTATGTAAAAAGCTTTTTTCCCGTTGGAAGGGACCTTTTCGAGTTATTGGGATACTCGGAAGAAACAGATTTATCCTTCAATGTCTCCAGACATCTCGTGAAATCGCCGTCCACAGCGATAATTTCAAAATCGTGCCAGAGCCGATTTCAGATCAAAATCATTGTTCAAATCCAAATCTCTCATCTATTAAAGATAGTAATCCGAAACAAGTGCATTTCGATGTCGATAAAAATGTTGTAAATGATCAATCTGACAGCATAAATTCAGATGATGACGAGTCTGAAGTTATGTTCCCTCATAAATCTTCAAAGAATGTAAATAGAATGCCGTCTGTTCAGCAATCGCATGAGAGTCACAGGTATTCAAACTCATCTTTTCATGATCCGATAAGGTCATTTTCTAATTCTAATTCTCACCAAGGTGTTCATGATAGTTCGCAGGAGTGTTCATTTTTGTCAGATAGTGTTCCAAAATCTTCGTTTTCTGGTTTCGAAAATCAAAATGAAAGTGTAAATAATTCAATTTTCTATAAGTCTAGTTCATATTCTGATGGTAATTACGTTCCCCATCAACATTTTCAGGGTCCTCGTATCCAAAGTCCTAGATGGTTACGTTCGAGTAATAAAGTGTCAAATACTCATAGTACTCCTATTTCTCAAGACGATCAAAGTCAAGCTTCTTGTTCTCATTATCCTACGAATCGTTCGTTCTCAGAATAGTTCTCAGGTTTTTCTCTGTCAACGCAAACTGCATTTGTCATGTTGATTGTTTTGATGGAACAATGTTGATATCGTATGTGTATATATTTGAAGGTATTATTTGTTAGTAGTCAATCTTAAAAACGATGTCTTATTTCCTGTACCTGAATTGCTGAGAAGATAACGAACGAAGATCTTGAGAAGAATGAAGAAGTTTTTGTTTTCTTATTTATTATTGTATTATAGATTTTATGTTTATGAGTAATTACGAAGTAGTTTGTTTTGTGTAAACATATCTGTTCAGAAATGTAAGTAGAATTTACAAGTGTAAATAATTGTCTGAAGGGGGGAGCTTTTCTTTCCCGACTCAATATATATATATATATATATATATATATAATATATATATATATATTAATATATATATATATATATATATATATTTCATCTTTCAGAGTAAATAAAACAAATGTCCATGTCGTAATTAGTATTTTGTAGTAAAGAGTAAGGTGCTTTGCGTCGCTATGAAATGTATAAGAATACCGTAACGCATAGTACCGAGAGAGTCCTTTACTGAGTGTCGTGAGAGAAGGTCGTGTTTTGTGCAGGCTCTAGCGGAGGTGGGATATTGTACTCCGAGCCTAAAGTGTGTGTTCATGTAAATATTATTACGTGTTTGTTTATTATTTTATGCAGCCATATCAATATTTATGCTTAAGAAATATTAGCATAAATCTCTCTTGTCTTTTTAATGTCGTGAAGTGACATTCATTTATTATTGTATTCTACAAAAAGCTAGAATTCATCAAGTCTTGCATCTTTTATATAAAGTGAATGAAATACTTTATTTGATCTCTGTTTTGAAAATAATCGCAAGTGAAGAATCTCCATGTTCTTATGTTTTATTACGAAAGACTCGTAATCTCTCTCTCCAGGCTGTAATTCAGGTAACACACTCCGACCTTACTCATATCTCTCCCACTCTCATCCATTATTATATTTGTTGTGACTCAAATACTATCTCATTGATGAAGCATATTATTGCCGGCCCACCACAATACGTGCTGACGGAGGGTATACGGAGCCAAGGCAAGGGTTCACGTCTCTAGTGGGGAAGGTCGAGAGAAAAACACAAGATAAGATTTTTTATTAATATAATACCAAAAGTATCGAGACACCTATATATCCTCACTAACCTAGCTAAATAATTAAACCTACATATATATAAATCCCCAAAAATATTATCATTATATATTTACACAATTATAAATTCACGTTAATGTTTATCACTGTATACAAGTCAATGTTTCTTGAAATAAATAGAATACAAGTAATTAAGGAATTTGTTTATTACGTAACTTTGCGTGTTGGATCCCGTAGATCCCCAACTCAGACCATAAACGCCGGTGACTTCAATGACGGTGTTCCACACCTCACTCCAGACTACGATTTTCAGGATGGTAGTGAGTGCTACAAGGCACCCTCAGATTCTTCGGTATTATAGGGAGTGCTATACCGGCACCCTCCGCTACTTCTTTTACTATAGGGAGTGCTATACCGGCACCCTCCGCTACTTCTTTTGCTATAGGGAGTGCTATATCGGCACCCTCCAAGTCTTCTTTTACTATAGGGAGTGCTATATCGGCACCCTCCAAGTCTTCTTTATTATAGGGAGTGCTATATCGGCACCCTCCAACTCTTCTTTAGTGGTGTTCACACCACCGGGGCTCCACCAATAACTCCGGAGCCGCTCCACTCGCCTCCACCAATAGCACTGGATCCACACACCAGCTTTGCACCGGATCCACAACAGGTCCGCACCAGGTCTGCACTAGGTTCCACACCAGGCTCTGCACCAGGCCCTTAAAACAGAATAGGACCAGATTAACACATATATATCTTTTAAAATGTACAGTAATGAAAATAATAATAATAATAATAATAATAATAATAATAATAATAATAATAATAATAATAACTACTATTAATTAAAACCCTAACCTAATATATATTACACACTTTTACTGCGACATTCACACACTCTATCATACTAGCAAATATACAAGTAAAACAATAATAATAATAATAATAATAATAATAATAATAATAATAATAATAATAATAATAATAAAATAGTATATATTCTGCACCTTGCTTCTCACCTACGTCTTTCCAAACTTTAATACCTAATTTCAGCAACCATTTTATGCTTCATCATTACGCAACCTTGATTCTAATTTCTTATCACCTGTTTATCAATAAATTGCACGTCCGAAACCCTCAAAACTATATTTTCATTAAAGAATCCAACAAAGTTACCTTTTAATGTCTAAAATGTTTACGTACATAACCTAACTCAACTGACCCACATATTATATCAGTTTACTTTACCCAAAATACCCCAAAAATCATATCAACCTGTTTTACGACAAATTTTACGTTTAAAAGGTTACCATATTTTACTAGCAGATTGCGTTAACGCAACCTAACCTATATTCATAATACACATACCGCACCTACTCAAATTAACTTTCCTCACACCTAAATATTTCACTTTCTGAACTTAACGCAACCTAACTTACATTTCCTATAAAATTCTCCATAATAAATTTCAACTCTAAACCTCTTTTATTGCTCTCAATGCGTTATCGAAACCTACATTATTTCCTTACTCCAAATTGACACTTTAATATTCAAACCCAACTCTATATTTTCGAGGCCAACTTTACACAAATTCTGATGAAAAATACAATTGAATCTCACTGATATTTACATTCTTTAAACTTTTCAAGTATCCAATTTTACTATTATAGAAATTCACTACACACGAGTTATATAATTTTAATTGTATACAAATTTAACTTAACCTACCCGATTTCACGGGACACGAAACTTCTAAGATGGTTACCACTGAAACCTCTTCGCAGCAACAATAACACTTTCTGATAACAATACACTTTAACGAAGACAACTTTCTGACAAAATCCAATTTAAGAACTACTTGAACTTCCTTTGAAGACTTGTTGCTCACACAACCATCCAGGAATAAATATCTCGCTCACGACATCCTTCGTATTTGAATTTGCATTTGAGGATTTAGTTGGTTTAAGAATCAATCTGGCATACGAACCAACTGTCATACAACTCCCCCTCCAAGATTGTAACACAATCTTCAAAAGAAAAAAAAATCAACAACCAATACCACTAGATAACCACTGAACCTCACTTCATTTGTCCCGTTGATGCCCTTCTTCGTGCCTCAGTTCTCCTTTCGTATTCAATGACCCTCCTCATCACATTCGGCTGTTCTGGCACGGGTCCTCTCGACCTGGTCATTGGTACCGTATATACATCTGAATCCGATAAACTCTTTTCTTGCTCCTCACGTCCAGTACCTATCATCATTGCATCAGGTACCTCACCCACTTCCAATAACTCATCATATATAGACCGTGGTCTATATTCGGAACCCTCCGGACTGGTCACCATGATGTTGACTTCTTCTACACCTTCTATCTGCTCCACCACTGGTTCCTCTACTTCTTGTTGTATGACCGAGTCCACCTCTTGACCTTTATTAGAGTCCACCTCCTGATTCATAGTTGGTTCCACTTCCTGCTCCATAATGAAGTCTACTTCGTCACCACTCTTGTCACTAATATGGACTCCCAACGAATAGCTATTTTCCGGAAACCTTAGTGATTTTTCAAATTTGCTAATATCATAGTCACTTTCCATACCACCATCCACCTCCTCTTCATCGAACCAGTCGCGATACTCACTAGCATCGATGGGTGAAAGCACCGTACCGTAATCCTCCGTTTGGGTTCCTTTAGTCTCACCCACAAGTTCCTCCGTTTGTACTGATACACTCTTTTTGCCACCTTCTTTCATTGCCATCTGTTTTAACAAACGCCAAGCTTCTTTAATTTTCGACCCTTGCTTCTTTGGAAGTTCTAACTCTGGTGATGTTCGTCTGTACCGTGGTACATACTCCATTGTCATTTCTGGTACCTCTTCCACTTCCTCCACCTCTAACTGATGTTCTTTTGGATCCCAATCCACCTCTTCACACTTGAAGTATTGTCTCAAATACTCTGGGGGATCCGCCCAAACCTTCAAATGAGAGTAATGTGCTCTTGCCGTTTTAGTTTTACCCTTAATGTCATACGACATACCTCCTGAAATAACCTTAGTTATTGTAAACGGACCCTCATACTTCTCACTCAGTTTTCTGTTCAGACTCCTATCCACTGTAACAATTTTTCTTTTCACCCTCACCCCTACCGCGTACGGTAACCAATTTGGGTGTCCTTCACGCCACTTCTCCTGCTGATCTCTCGGAATCGGTACCACTTTACCCTTCTCATGCTTCTCCACCATCAATTTTTCCACCGGGGACACTCCAAGCTCTGCATGCTTTGTATTGTTATACACAAGCACCGCTCTTGGCAGACAACTGTCCCAATCAATGTTTTTCTCCATGATACTTCTCAGGAATTCAGCAAAAGTCCTATTTGCACGCTCCACGGCCCCGTTACTCGCTGGCTTATATGGGCTGCTGTAAATGTGTTCTATTCCATACTCCTGAAGCATTTTCTCAAACCTACCACTTCTAAACTCCACCCCGTTATCCGTTAACACTTTATAAGGTGGCCGCACAAACGCTGGTAACATCTGGAATTCGAAAGCGTCGGCCACACTTCCTGCCGACTTATCCTTCAACGGTTTCACCGCCGCCCACTTACTACAATGGTCCACTGCGACCAAGCAAGCCACGTTACCTCTTCTTGTTTTTGGCATCGCCATCACATCCACTGCTACTAACTCAAACGGGTTCCTGACCTCTATCTTCCACATAGGTGGGAATACTACTTGGTGGTCGATTTTGTTTAACTGACACTTTGGGCACGTTCTACAAACCTCTTGCACCACTGATGACATTCTCGGGTGCCACACATATTTGGACACCAATTCCATTAACTTGTCCCTTCCAACGTGCGCCATGTTCCTATGTGTTACCACACACACACTAACCAACTGTTTGAACCCAATGACTGCACTAAAATACTTTGTTCCCATCCTCTTCACCAAAATGGATCCGTTCATTCGAAAGTCGTCTCGATACCGATAAAATTCTTTAAGCAGCACATCTCCTTTCGTTATCAACTGCTTCCTTCTCACCTTTTGCCTCAGTGTCCTTACTACCTCTGATCTTTCTTGCAGCCTAGTGATGTCATGAACCGATATTATATTACTTTCACCTCCACTCTGTACCATTATGTTATACACTCCTACTGTTGTCAGAAATGTATCACTTACATCATCTGCATCATCACCGTGACAAATTATCCCTTCACCAAAGTCCAGTTCCGCCTCTACTTCCTTCAAATAGTTCATACCTAACAGCATACATGCTGGAATGTACCCATTCTGTACCACAGCCAATGGTAACACCACCCGCCGATACAAAGTACTAATTTCAATTTCTACAGCCATGTTACACTCCACAATACCTGTAGTGACTCCATTAAGTGTCAAATTTATTGACCATTTCCTTCGAATATACCCGAAATTCTCCAGGTCTTGAACTACACCTTCTTGTATCAGACTTATAACTGCACCTGTATCTAAAAACGCACACTTGCGTACCACACCAATACAAACCTCCTGCCAAGCTACACCTCCCAATACATGGTTGCAACTTAACCGTGATATATGACACCTCTCCCGCATCATCAAGTTTATGTCCAGACCTTCATCTGTACCATAATGCACCAAATTGTTTCCAGGATCCTCACTTAACTCATTTTCGGAATCCTCTACTTCCTCTTCCTCCTGTTGTAATTCTTCCTGAGATGGGAGTTCATCAACCATGATATTTCTATTATTACTGTTAAACGTTCCGTCGTTTCTTAAAGGGTTAAAATGTGTACCACCAAGCACCTGTATGTGTACACTTTTAAGATTTTCTTTCTTTCCCACTTTGGGACCCAAGTACACCACCGAGCAACATGTACCATGATGTAACCAGATCTTCACCTTAAACATGTCACTTGCCACTAACAACACTTCTGGTACCGGTTCTCTACCAGGCATCCTCAATGCCCTCAAATACTTCAACGACTTCTGTTTCTTCTCTACACCATACAACTTCCGATCTTCTATAAGTGTATCCATTAATATCTCTCTTAACACTTTGTGATTTTGTACGGTACCCTGTACCTGCACATCCTCCAACACAGCCTTTAAACTAATAAATAAGGAGTCCGCTCCACCGGGAACTAATTTCATAATGGTTAACCCTCCAGGAAGGGCACATGGATCGGCTGGTTCTTCATCCTGATCTTCACTCCTATGGCACCTGGACCAAGTGTCCGCAAAAATGTTATCTTTACCCGGATAATACCGCACCTCAAAACTGTACTCACTTAGATCGTCTAATACCCGTGCCAGTTTACTATCAATCAATTTCATAGTATGTAAATATACCAAAGGTCGGTGGTCGGTATATAAAATAAAATTTTGACCTAACAAAAATGATCTAAAACTTTTCACTCCCCACCTGATTGCAAGAAGTTCTCTTTCGATAGTTGAGGCTCTCCTCTCACAAGAATTGAATGAATGTGAATTAAAAGCAATCACCCTTCTCTCACCTCCTTGTTCCTGGCACAGCCCAGCTCCCATACCAAATCCACTGGCGTCCACAAATAACTCTAACTGTTTTGCCTCTGGTGAAAAATTTGGAAACGCCAACTCCACCGATTCCTTCATTCTTTCTTTTAAGTCCATAAATGCCTTTGTTCTCTCATCCGTCCACACTATCGGATCCTTCCTTTTACCACCAGTTAATGCACTAAGAGGTGCCGCTACCTCTGAACAGTTCCTTATAAACTTCCGCTGAAAGTTTATCATACCTAAATATCTCCTCAATTCTCCGATGTTACTTGGTTTTTCTAGTTTATCAATTTGGGACATAAACTCCGGAAGCTTCCTGATACCTGTACGACCAATAATATGGCCCAAAAACTGTACCTCTTTTTGCACCCAATTACACTTACTAACCTTCACCTTCACGTTGGTTTCGCAAAACCGCTGCAGTACCTGCTCTATTAATACCAGATGTTCCCTAAACTCTCCTGAAATCAATAATACATCGTCAACATATACCACCACTCTATCTTTACTGAACCCCGAAAGTATTCTCTGCATTTCCCGTTGGAATGCCGCAGGTCCGTTTTTCAAGCCAAAGCTTAACCTTTTGAAACGGTACTGCCCACTGACAGTCGAAAAAGCTGTAAAATTTCTACTACCCTCCTCCAAGTTCATCTGGTAGTAACCTTTTACTAAATCCAAACTTGTAAAATACTGAGCACCGTGACAACCAAAAACTGTTTCTGTGATGTTCGCCATGGGGAACCTGTCCGCCTCTGTCACCTTGTTAAGCCTTCTATAGTCGACACACAGTCTGAGTGTCCCATCTTTCTTTCGTATCGGCACTACCGGTGAGCTCCACTCTGCAGCACACGGCTCCACTATATCTCGTAAACACAACTCCTTTACCTGATGTTCAATTTCTTCGTTTGTTCTCTGATCAAACCTCCTGGCCCGTTGATATATAGGGGTATAATCGTGAAGTTTGATCCTATACGGTGTCATTGATGTCTCACTGACATCCACGTCACTTCTACTAAATACTTTGCGTTGTCTCCACAGTACCTCTAAAATCTGCTCAATCTGTTCTGATGACAGTTCTTCCATAAATTTTATCTCGGTCTTTAATTTCTCCTTCGTCCACTCCTGTTCATTACTAGATGGACCCGACAACTCTTGCACTGTGGTGTTTACAGTACACACACTGGTTTCATAACTTCTCAACCTGTCTTCATCTACTACTAAATGTGCTGTACCTACTTGCTCACCTTTACCTAATTTTAACTGACCCGGTGTCAACTTCTTTAACAATACAGTACCTCTTTTCTCTACCCACTTCACCAACCCTGGTATGATTTTAAATCTTTTGTTGTAACCTTTTTTACCACCTTCTACACCTTCCAGTAACAACTCTTCCGGCTTTGTACTGTACCCTCCATCATGATTCCTTGGTTTTATCTGTTTAGATCTCCATTCTACCTTAACTGCCTCCCAATCATCCTTCTTAAGTACTGTTTCTTCTACCATATACACAGGCACCGAGGTTACCACCCTTATACAGTCTTTTAATCCATCCATCAAATACACCTGCTCTTTGACACCATGGTCACCATACCTCTTAAATGACCCGTCTACAGTATTAAGCTTAATATTATTCTTAACCAAAAACGGCATCCCCAGTATCACACCTTCCTTCAACTTTTTAACCACTATGAAATCCGACTGACCATAGCCGATTTCATCAATAGTGATCCTCAACGTTGCGGTGCGATGTGAATCTAAACAAAGCTGTGGGTCACCCACACCTCTCAACCTCATCACCTTATTCAGTACTACCGGACTTGAGATCCTTGAAAGTTCACTTTCTTCGATTAAACAATATTGGGCTCCTGAATCCACTGTCGAAATCATCTCCACACCATCAAGTTTTATCATCACCTTCAACAACGGTGCCATTTTTAAACTTTCAGGACCCGTGACCTGCATATTACCAGTAGTATGATACACTCCTGTTGTTATGTCTGTTGTAACCATACTTCGTACCTTTTGTATCCGCTGAGGCAATGGACCAAGTACTCCTTCATCTTGGCTCATCACAAACTCTCTTGCCTCAGGGTTCGGCACCCACCCACCTTGACTAACCGGGATACTTTGTGGACACATTATGCTGGGGGTTGGCTCCGACACGTCCCGGATACTGACGGAGCAGGTTCGTTTCCCGAACCTAGTGGTTTCCTTTTCTTCCATTCTTCAAACTCCTCTTTCCTAGGACAGGACTGTCCCCAATGTCCGACCTCATCACAAAGAAAACACTTCTTTTCCACTGTTCTTTGGGGACCTTGATCTTGCTCCCTATTGTCATTTCGACGCTGAAACCCGTACCCCATCCTTGCTCCACAATCCATAAGCTTATGCTCATTACTGCCACATCCTAGGCACCACCCTCTGAACCTCCAACAGTCTCTTTTTAAGTGACCCACCTTGTCACAATGATGGCACCTTATTCTTTGCCCACTGTATGACCTACTACTCCTTCTACTATACTCCTTTGGTGCGTCGTTCCGTTGCGGTGCCGGTCTCCCATAACGGACCTGGTCCGCATACGTCCTCCTCTGGTTGCCTTCTTGTTGGATGGCTGCCCATATAGGAATAGCTTCAGCTTCTGGTTCCGATTGATCTTCAAGTTCATCCTCTTCTTGGGCCCAACTCACCATATCCTTCCAACGTACCTTCATACTCTCCTTCTCACTCCCCATCCGTAACTTAAACCTTCTGGCCACTTTTTTAGGCAGGCAGTTCACGAACTGCTTCTTTAGGATCCCAGTATCCCTCTGATCTTCTTCTGTTGCTGCCTCATATGTTGTCTGCATGCGCAGAGCAAACTCGGCGATCTTTTCATTTTTCCTAATCTCCATCTTCCAGAATTCTTTCTGAAGATCCATCACCTCACTATCTTTCTCCTCTTTACACCAGCTTACGCCAGCTTGATACAAGGTTACATACTTCATTTTCGCTCTGTATATACTGTAGTATGTTCTTAGGGGACCACCCTCCAAAAAGCTCCTCAATTCAACAGCCCACCGCTGTTTGTCCCTTCCAAGCTGTTCTTTCGCGTACCTCTCAAAGTCTTCGATGAAGGCATCAAAGGTCTGTACTTTGTCTCGTCCGTACTTTAAAGGTTTTACCGCTTTTGTGTTAGCTCTACTGTACGTACGCATCACCTCCAATAATTCACCGGCCAAAATGATGAGCACCCTGTTAACTGCCATATTGGGTTCCATACCCGATTTTTCTAATTCCACCAACCTCTTTAACCACAACTTACCACCTTTATCCAACTCACTGTCACCTTCTGACTCTACTTCTGTCACCGAACTGTCATCTACTGTATACTTTCTTACATGTTTTTTTCTTTTGTTCCTCTTTCTCTTCTTTTTTCCACCACCTTCACTTTCAGTTTCACTTCTATTATCAAAGATGTCATCATCGTTCTCCTCATAATCCTCTTCTCTATACCTCAGTGCATACTGCACTTTTGGTTTTATCTTACCTATCTCCTTCTTTCTCACGGAATGTTCTACATTTGACTTCTCTTTTCTTTTGTCACCCTGTTGCTGTATCGTACTATTGTTCACCTCTACCGGTTGCTCTGTACTAGGGTTTCCTCTCTTTGTTTTTAGAGCTTGTGAACAACTATCCAATACTGCTGTCACATTACCTACATCTAAATCTTCTGCCTCAACAACTAATGCCTGTTGTAATTCGTTTAGTAAGGCCATTACCTTTAATCCTCCTTTTGTACCTCCATCATCTTTACCTTCGTCGGTACCCGCCATACTGCTTCTCTTTCCTATATCAATTTATACAGATGAACAATACGCGAGAATGAGCAAAAAAAAAATTTATCAAAAAAAAATTTTTTCTTTTATCAGTGTGTGTATGAATCCCCACACCCAAATGTAAATTCGAAAATGTATATCAATTGGGTACCACTGTACGTGTGTACCACAAACAAATATATACACCACTCCCACACCCAAATAGTATCAAAAATCTTTTTTTTTTCAAATGTACGAAAAATATCAAAAAAAAAATTCAGTTGGGTACCACTATGTATGTGGGTACCTTAAAATCAAGTGTAAAATAAATAAATAAATAAATTTCACACTAAATATCGAAGAGCTTCAAATTCAAAAGCTCAATACCACTAAATAAAATTCAATTCAAAAAATAAATAAATGATTTAAATAAATAGTTCTAAGAGCCTCAATAAATTTCAAAACCAAAAATTCAAAACTTAAAAGCTCCCCAAAATTCAAAAATTCAAAAATTCAAAAATGGCTCAAGGGCTTTATACAAAAATTTCAAAAAAAAAAAAAAAAAAAAACTTCCTTAGGAATTTCCAAGAAATTCACACGAGTTCCACACCAAAATTCAAAAAAAAATTCGAGAATTCCAAAAGAAATCCAAGAATTCCACACCAAAACCAAAAAAAAAAAAATTCGAATTTCAAAAAGAATTTCAAAGAAATTCAACAGCTCTACACTGAATTTCAAACAATTCAACAATTGCAAAAATAAATCCAATGATTTTTAACCCAAAAACCAAAAAAAAAAAAAAAAATTCGAATTTCAAAAAGAATTTCAAGAAATTCAACAGCTCTACACTGAATTTCAAACAATTCAACAATTGCAAAAAATCCAATGATTTTAACCCAAAACCAAAAAAAATTTTGAATTTCAAAAGGAAATTTCAAAGAAATTCAACAGCTCTACACTGAATTTCAAACAATTCAACAATTGAAAAAAAAAAAAAAAATCCAATGATTTTAAACCAAAAAAACCAAAAAAAAAAAAAAAAAAAAAAATTCGAATTTCAAAAAGAATTTCAAAGAAATTCAACAGCTCTACACTGAATTTCAAACAATTCAACAATTGCAAAAAAAAATCCAATGATTTTTAACCCAAAAACCAAAAAAAAAAATTTGAATTTCAAAAAGAATTTCAAAGAGATTCAACAAAAACAAATTGAAAAATTTCACACGCAATTCGAAAGCTCCACCCCAAAATTCAAAGTCTAAGGGCTCCACACCAAATTCCAAATATCAGAGCTCCACACAAAAATTCACACTTCAAAAGCTCCACGCAAAAATTCAAAATTCAAACAGCTCCACGCAAAAATTCACAATTCAAAGAGCTCCACGCAAAATTCAAAATTCAAGAGCTCCGTAAAATATAATGGCTCCACACGAAAATTTCAAATATAAGAGCTCCGTAAAATATAATGGCTCCACACGAAATATCAAATGTAAGAGCTCCGTAAAATATACAGCTCCACGAAACGAAATAAGGAGCACAACAAAATATATATAATAGTTCGTAAAAGAATATTGCCTTTGAGAGATGAAAAAAAAAAAAAAAAAAAAAATTCGCCAACAACAAAAAAATTTTTTGGCAACTCAACGAAAAAAAAATTTCTCTACTTACAGTTTTTGTAGATTCCACACCTATGCTCTCTCACTATACCTGGTATACCGAACCCACCACTTGAAGACGCCGAACGAGCCACCAAAATAAGTTCTCCTCCTCAAGGGCCGATCCCAAACTCTACGGAGCCAAGGCAAAGGTTCACGTCTCTAGTGGGGAAGGTCGAGAGAAAAACACAAGATAAGATTTTTCATTAATATAATACCAAAAGTATCGAGACACCTATATATCCTCACTAACCTAGCTAAATAATTAAACCTACATATATATAAATCCCCAAAAATATTATCATTATATATTTACACAATTATAAATTCACGTTAATGTTTATCACTGTATACAAGTCAATGTTTCTTGAAATAAATAGAATACAAGTAATTAAGGAATTTGTTTATTACGTAACTTTGAGTGTTGGATTCCGTAGATCCCCAACTCAGACCATAAACGCCGGTGACTTCAATGACGGTGTTCCACACCTCACTCCAGACTACGATTTTCAGGATGGTAGTGAGTGCTACAAGGCACCCTCAGATTCTTCGGTATTATAGGGAGTGCTATACCGGCACCCTCCGCTACTTCTTTTATAGGGAGTGCTATATCGGCACCCTCCAAGTCTTCTTTATTATAGGGAGTGCTATATCGGCACCCTCCAAGTCTTCTTTATTATAGGGAGTGCTATATCGGCACCCTCCAACTCTTCTTTAGTGGTGTTCACAC
>JABUQX010002301.1:0-2500 GCA_015478945.1 Trachelipus rathkii | reverse complement strand
ATATATATATATATATATATGATATATATATATATATGATATATTTGTATAATTTAAATTATAATATTGTAAATTTTTTTTCATCAGTAAGTTCATGTGAAATGTGCGTACATAGGCCTACTCATAATATAATGTGCCTATTTTGTTAAAAAGTGCAAATAATATTATTATTATTATTATTAAAAATTATTAAAATTGATTGTCATAACTTTTTTTTTTTCAATGTTTATTTAGCATAAAACGATGAAAATAAAATTTCATTAATTATAACTTAGACTTGTGTTTTTCTATCAAAATTAATTCTATAACATTATTAACCCTTTGATACTGTATGATTCATCTTTGTCTCATGAATATTTCAGGCTATTTTGACCCTTATAATATGAGTTTTTTATGGTTTTGATTGTGCTATTACGTGAATCGTATATGAATTGAATAAAAAAGTATGATATAATTCTACAGTTCACTTGCAGTAGCTGTGCAAAGTGGACGCTTTTTGAAAATCTGCGAAATCTTGCAATCTTTGCAGTTGCAATTTTGAAAAATTTATTAAAAATAAACAAAGTGATTTTTGGTTGTTCAAAAAATATTTTTTATACGTCACTATGGTGTAATTAATGATTTGTTAAAAAAAAAAATTAAATAACTTATATGCTGCATACTAGGGCCTTTTAAACCCATGATTTCCCAAAGAACTCATTCGGGATATGCTACGTATTGGTTATGTCTTTTTTTTTTTTTTTTTTTTTTTAAACTTTGAATATTTTAGTTCATTTTTCATAAGAATGATTCAATTAGTGCTGTAAATAAGAAGATTTATTAATTACCCAATTCAGTGGGTAAATATTACGCACTTTCGATTTGGTGAAACCCTGAGTTTCTCATACAGCAAAGATCTCAGTATTATATAGTGATATATAGATTATTTATATATGATGAATATATATAACTTATTATTTAGTATATATTAATATATTTAGTATGTGGTTGATATTTATATACTATATGTATAATGTATGATATTATATATATTATATTTAAAGATATAGTTATATTGTTTATAATATTATATTAATAAGTATATAGATTTAATTATTGAAATATAGTAATATATGGAGCTATTGGAAGATTAAATAACCTCACGGCATATGTTTCTTATACTAACAAGGGAATTATCTCTAGAATACCTTTGAATCACTTTTAGGTTGTAATTTATGACATGATTGGTCGACTCTCCTACTTATTGATTAAACCTGTCTTGGAGGATAAGAGTGATATGCGTAATATGTTTGTGTCAACAATTTCGATCCAAATGGTCGTGACTGAATTGAAAGCAGAGTAGGAAGCTAATAGGCGGTAAACTGTGGTAAGGGACTACGTAATGATGAGGAATGAGCATTAGTGTTTGATATTGGTACTTGTGGTTCGAACAAAGGACAAACACGCATACAGGTGAAGGTGGTTGGATACCAATTGATAAGCCTGTAATGTTTCAAATATTTGCGCTGTGATCCAGTACGGGTAATGCCGTTGATGGGACTCGTTAATATAGAAGATATCCTGCAGCGATATGTTCTGAATTAACAAAGGAGTATTTCCTCAAACATCTAGAACTATAATGTGTATTTTATGACTAAGAATGTGGTCGCCTCCATATCCGTTTGTATACCTGACTCTTGGAGGATGAGAAGGAATGCATGTTTGTCGACAATCTTTAGACATCAGATGCTGAATTTTGAAGGCTAGCGGAAGCTTTTAAATGTCGTGAAGGATAGAGGAAGATCTACGATACTTTTGTTCGAACAATAAGTACAGTACAGAGTCGCCATCGCGATGAGTAAATGTGTTCCGGTGGAAATAAGTCGTGGAAATGTTGGTTTCATAATATATGCGGGATGTAGATTCTAGTTAACTAATAATGCCGTCGATGCGGACGCTTAGGAATTAAATAATTATCTAGTGTAAATATTGGACAAAATGCTTTTTGCCCCCCCTTTGCAACCTAATGAGTACATAAAATATATGGGGACGTCATGATCACCGACATAATAAATTGAATGTACAGGACATATTATATATAAGTCAAAGATAAGTTGGTACTTATATTATGATTAGTTGAGATATTTTACCTGCTGGACTTTGAGAAGTGAGTAACGCTACTTGGGCTGTTATTACACGCATGTAACATCAATGAAGGGATATGCTCTGACTCAAGTTAGTGCAACTTCATAAGGGCGACATAGCATCTGGGTACTGTTATATGGCCTCGGACTAATAATAAGAGAAGATCTTCAAATCCCAGACAAATTCCGAGAAAAGGAGAGAAAGCTGCGTTAGCTGTCGCCCTGCAGTTATCTGTAAGTCTTGAATGAGGTAACCTATTTACAAGATTGGGGTTCAAGAGTAGGAAACGCTGAAGCGATTGCATAAAAATCTTTGATGAATCTATAATGCATAAATTGCGACTATAATTTCTGTAGTATTACAAGGTAGAGAAAAT
>JABUQX010002300.1:30000-38149 GCA_015478945.1 Trachelipus rathkii | reverse complement strand
GCAATTATAGTTATAATTAACCGTGAACTCAAAGGGATTAAAAGCTTACCTTTTTCTTCAAGCCTGATTAACTTTTAATCTTTGCCTGAGGGTATAAAAGAAAGACGAGCTCTTGTCAAAATGAAAAGCTTTATATATATATATATATATATATATATATATATTATATATATATTATATATATATATATATATATATATATATATATATATATATAATATATATATTATATTATAACTAATATTATGCCTGTCTTCTATTATTATTATATATATATATACTATATATATATATATATATATATATATATATATATAATATTATTAATTTATATATATAAATTATAATATAGTATATATAGATATTATTTTATAGTACTATCAAATTATTATATTAATTATTATTATTATGAATTGTATTATGTTTAATACAAAGTACGAAGGTTTTTTTCGTCCATTTTTCATTCTTCTTCTTCTTCATCTTTTTCTTCTTCTCATTCATCATCACAAAATCTACAGCAAAAACAGCAGCAGTCACAAAGCCATTAACAACAACAGCAACAACAGCAGCAACAACAACTACAACAACAACAGCAGCAACAACGACAACAACAACAACAACAGTCACCGCCACGACCCACAGCAGAAACTGCAACAGTCATAAAGGCATTAACAACAACAGCAACAACAGCAGCAACAACAACTACAACAACAACAGCAACAACAACAACAACAACAGCAACAACAACAACAACAATCACAGCCCCGGCAACAAGACAAAAAGAACAGCATGAAAGCAACTAGCACCCCTAAAAAGCTATGAAAGTGATTAATCAGAGTCACAAGGCAATTATGCATCGATGCATCGATGCATTCGATGCATCGAGGCCAGTAGCAATACTTGTGGCACACAAACGCAGCTACACACACACAACAACCACACCTCTCACAGACGAAAAATATTGTACATACACATACACACACAACATACACACACACACACACACATGCTCACACACAAGTGTACACACACACACACGCACACCTATTAATGTTGGCATTATTATTGTCTTATTATTAATTTAAACTATTTCCTCCCATTCTTAATTATTAGTTATTAATCTACTGTTATATGTATTATTATTATCAGTGAAAACGCACGGTCGTAATAGAAATCAAATTTATTATTATTTTAACTCGCAGCAGCTCGGTAAAAACCTACGTTCTGCTTTACTTGTGATTGGCCGATGTAAACCCTATCTCAATTCACCCTCCACTATGGTTGGTCGAGAATTATAAATGGCCCCTTGTGATTGGCTGACGTCAGCCTTATCTCTATTACCCCTACATTGTGTTTTGGCGAGAATTATATACGTTCCCTTGTGAGTCTAATCTCGTTTCAAACTATAGTCGCTTTAGCTGTCGAGCTGTGAAGAAGTTCTCTACTCTATCTTAAAAGTGTTCCGCTTCCAGAAAGAACACAATATGATTCGTCTTAATAGGTATACCTCTGTACAAGACATCATTCAGTGGGAAGTTAAGATACCTGGTTGTGGAGTTGCATTCTTATATAAAAGAAACCCGAATGGAACTGAATTCTTCACGTGTGTTAGTAATTCATCATATTACAACACACGGCGTGTTTACATGAGTCCCGATGAATTACTGTGTATATGTAAACACATCGAGTCCTGGCTTACTGACTACTTTAACCCTAATGTGGATTTAAACTACTCGAAAACAGTTATCAGCCAGAGCAAAGGAGCAAAGGAAAAACAGCTTACTCTAACCTTCTCTAAACATGCGAACACAATATGCGTGGAAGTTAGACTATGGGAAAGGACTAGTGGTTTAGAAGCATTTGAACGTACTTCACATGGATTCTACATCTCAGGAATACAGCAGCTGAAGTGTATGTCCGAGGTGGGCAGACGGGTGATAAGGCATATGAAGAGAGTGAGTGTGTTATCTAACTATGTAACAGTCGTTCATTATATGTTATACCAGGAATACTACGCATTCAAGAAAATGCTGGTTGATGATTCTGAAACTGTTATTAAACGATTTTTGGACACTATTGATGTGCAGAAATTCATTCATCTACTTAGAAAACGATGGGCGGTACAATCTATGCGAGGATCCAGAGACCAAAGTACACTATGTAATCTGAGAGTGAGCTTTTTAACATTATGTGCTTTCGGATGGGATCGAGAGAAACGTGGCTATCATATAGACAACGATATAAAATGAATTTGGTTATTTGTAAAGATTACAGAGTATACATCTGAGTCTTCGTAAGTTCTGTGAATGTCTACAACATAGTTGGATATTGTTATAAATAAATTGGTTATTTGTAATGTAATTCATGATAGTTGATTTAATTTTCTTGTGAGTATATCTTAATTTAAAATATGTAACGTCAGTGATTATTATAAAGTTCTAGCATGTAGTCAAGGGTTTAACTGAGTTTTGGTGCTTTAAACCATCGTCGAGTAAACGCTTCGTAATATATATATAATATATATATCATATATATATATATAATATATATATATATAATATAATATATATATATATATATATAGATATAGATATATATATTATATATATATAAATAATATATATTACTCTCACCATATGTTTCGAAAGTTTGCATTGTACATCGAGCACGCTACGAGCATGGATGTGGGTAAATTCATGTTCTTCAGCCCTGCCTACATGCATGGTGGCGGGTCCCACAGGCTGCGGGAAAACCTTTCTGCTGTTAAACATATTAAAGGATGGTGGAATTTTTGAGCATACACCTGTGAAAATAATCTGGTGCTATAGTGTATTCCAGGAGAAGTTTAATGAATATAATAATATAGTAGAATTCCATGAAGGTGTATACGATATTAAATCATTGGAAAATGTACAAGGTCATAAAGTTATAGTTCTGGACGACATGCTGCACAAGTTAAACGAAGATATAGCTGAGACGTTTACGGTGTATTCCCATCATTTAAATATATCTGTATTTTTCATTACACAGAACATTTTTCATCAAAGTAGGCATATGAGGACTGTTTCTTTAAACACTCAGTATCTGATCTGTTTGTCAAAGAAGAGATTTGGAGTCAAGGTCAATGGTCTAGGGTGCAGATGGTTCCCTGAAGCAAAAAAGAGTTCTATGAAGTATATAAAGAAGCTTACTTCGGACCCGTAGGATATCTTGCTTGTGTGACCTTCATCTAGGACACGCATTAGAGTCCTTCTTCCGCAAACATTCTATCGCAGAGATATGAAACTGTGGTACATTCTGATAATGAGTAGTTTGTTTGTAAGTATTTACGCTCTTATAAATAGAATTTAAAAAACTGAAACCCGCTAAAAGCGAAAATATCTGTGATGATGAGAAGTTCATCCAGTGTGTATGTGAAGTCTGCTGTTTAAATCTTATAAAAGGGAATGTTCCTTTAAACAGACCTCTCAGAAGGTAAAGCTGCGTCGACATAGAAACATCATTAAAACTCTCCCGTAACATAAGGCATCTGAAAAATAAAAAGAAGGTGTTGCAGAAGGGGGGTGGTGTATTCCTGCCTCTACTTTTCTCAGTTATTGCTCCTCTGATTACCAAGTGGATATCTTCATAATGAAGAAGGTCGCTGTATTACCGTTTAACGAGTATGAGAAAATGAAATGTAATACTACGTCATCGTTGCAGAGAGCCCACACTCAGCCTATACAATCACAGCCTTACGGGGTGTCGTCCTCACTACAATTTCCACCCCCAAATCATCAGCATCATTTCTCTCTAGAGAATCAACAACCTTTGAGTGCTGCACAAATTCAGCAGCCAGCTCTGCCTTACAGCTTGATCGACCCTAAAGTTGAACAGATAAGCAATTACGAGCAAGTACTGTATCGGATTTAACTTCCAGACATTAACATCATGAATGCGCATACTTATACACGAGATGCAATGCAGAGAATTATTAAGTCCTCAAGATTTGCATCTAAAGCACTAAATAAGTGTGACGTACAGGTAAAACAATTTTGCACAAGAGTAAAATACCTGAGATGAAGATCGAAGACAGCTTCAAGAAATATCCTATGAGGAGAGCTTGCCAGTCGCGGGCTCGCAGACCAGGTCTTACTCTCTAAATATTTTAAAAGAACAAAATATCTTGGCTGAGTTAGTCAATCATTTAATTGATGATTGAGCATAGTTGAAAGGGCAACATTGTGGATGTTAACAGTTGATCTATTCAGCAAATACCACATTAAACATTCACAGGTTCTCTCTTGAAGCAAGATTCTTAGACTATCCTTTTTCCACGCTCTTTAAATCTTGAAACACACGCAGATTAGCAGACTTGGATGATATTCCTAAAACGCCAAGGCCCGATTCTAGTCCTTCAGGCGTCCTACGCTTCAGATAAATTCAAACGGGTGGTTAAAGGAAGAATAAGAAAAAAGCCGTACGCCAGTCTTAAATGGATTAATTCATAGGCAGCTGTGGTTATAATATTACTTAATTCAATTATAAATTATATATATATAATATAATATATTATATATAATATATATATTATATAATATATATATATATATATATATATATAAATATATATATACTATATAATTTGTTCATTCTGTCTAATTTGCTCACTTGGTGAATGAATAGCAATAAATTTCATCATTTATTAACACTCATGTTTAATATGTCCCTTTACATATATATATATATAATAATCTATATAATTATTATATATATATATATTTATATATATAATATATATATAATATATAATATTATTATTATATAATATAATATATATATATATAGTATATATAAAATGTTTCCACTCAGCCAGTAGACACCATGGGAGGCTTAGAGGTTGTTGGTTGAGTATTATAACGATGTGAAGGAGCCTAATAGCTATGGTGGATTCACAAGGTTTGCCTCGAGGTTTCCGGACATTGGCCGGAAAGAGTTGAAAGCATATCTAGAAGGTGAGGAGGCTTTCACTCTACATAAACCTGTTCGCAGAAAATTTCCTACCCGGAAAACCGTAGCCCCCTGTCTCGATAGCGTGTGGCAGCTGGATTTATCCGAGATGGTTAAATACAGCTCGTACAACGATGGATATCAATACATACTTTTTACCATTGATGTGTATTCTAGATATTTATGGTTAAAACCTTTAAAAGATAAAAAGTCAGGTACTGTATCTGACGCATTGAGAGAAATTATAGAGGGTGACAGGCGATGGCCAAGAATGCTGTGGACTGACCAAGGCAGTGAGTTTCTAGGTCGTGAATTTCAAGAATTAGTTAAAGAGCACGACATGGGGTATTACAATACATTCTCAGTGAATAAAGCAGCTATAGTTGAACGAGTACAGCGTACTATCAAGGAGAAAATGCACCGGTACTTTACCCGCATGAACACTTTTAAGTATATTGACATACTACAAGACCTTGCTCATTCTTATAATAGATCGTTCCATAGAACTATAAAATCTACCCCTCTAGAAATGTCGAAAATAAAGCCTACGATGGTGGATCATTCACAACAAAGAGTCAGGAAAATAAAGGATAATTCAGGTGTGTGCTTAGGCGATTATGTACGAGTCTCCAGACAGGCGGAAAGGTTTAGGAAAGGCTACGAGTCAGGGTGGTCTACAGAGGTTTTCAAAAGTTCACAATATTCGAGACTTCCCTTACGATGGCTTAAAATTATATTATTTGGAGGATTTATACGGTGAAAAGATAAAAGGAGGTTTTTACAAACAGGAAATACAAAAAATACGCTTCAATCCTGAAAGTAATGTGTATAAAATTGAAAAGATATTAGGTTCGAAAGGAAAGGGCCGAAATAAACAGTACTTGGTTAAATGGCTGGGATACCCTAACAAGTTTAACTCGTATATAAAAGCAAGTGAAATTAAGAATCATTAAGCAGTATTTTTCATTTGAGACATGGCGAAGTACAGATCACTTTCTTATTAACTCTGCTTCATGTCGCTGACCGTAGAATCAGCTGTCATGAATAATTTAAGGCTCTCAGACTTCACGAGAGAGTTACTGCACCCTATTGACATTGAAAGAGACGTTTATGAAGTAGGGTTGTGTGAAGTGATATTAAATACAGATGTGGAAAATGTCCCGCATAATCTTTACTGGATGAATGTTTACAGAAGTGTAGATTGTGTTGAAACTATATTGGATGTGAAGAACACAGGCTCTTTAAACCGCGTCACTATGGGAACAAGAGAATACTTTTATGAAAGAATTGTAATGAGGAAATCCTATTTTAAGTCAGTTCCTGCAATGTTCAGTTATTTAAATACGCTTTTAGCGACTAGTAATATGTGTAGAGATCTAATTTACAATACAGATATTCATCCCTCTGATGATGAAGTATTAATTACTTTGAGATCAACGGCAGGCATTAACCTTAGAGATATTGACGTGTTTTTCCTCAGGAGATCGTCATGGCAGCGGAAACACGTTCATGAACGTGAAGGTTGGTTAGATGTCCTCCATGATGTACCTACTATGCTGAAAAGGGTTATGAAAACAGTGGAAAACGAGCATATAACCAAGGAGGAATTAATCGACGAGCAAGACAGGGTGTTACATTATACTTGTATCACCTCCGAGATGCTCAAACATCCTGGAATGGCATATGTTTACACTGACATAGTGGAACACCAGTATGTGGGTGATACTTCAGCTCCTCTGTTAAGGGTAGTTTATTTTCCTCAAGAGAGTAAGGTAATAACATTCCCAAATGTGCACTATCTCTCACTGAACAGGTCATCGATCGGATCTATAAGAGTACATATAAAGGACGTGGAAGGCCGGCCATATCCATTTACAAGTGGCACATTGATGTGTAAAGTCCACATAGAAAGAAACGACCTCATCAGCTATGAAATGATGGAACATTTTTTAATCAGAATTGAAAATCTCATCTATATGCTACTGGAATTCATTCAAGAAATAGATGACTCTGCAGGATATATAAGGGACATAATCAACTGCATTTTTTCATTCATCGGTATACTCTTGCAGCGTAAAGATAGTATAGGAAAGAAGCTCCAGCCACATAAGTAATAAGCATGGAGAGAGTATTCATTGGATCGAGATCACAGAGAGGATACGGTCTTGGAGGATTTTTCACTAAGCTATTGCGAAGCGCCATCCCTGTGTTTAGAAGAGGGGGTGAATATCTAGGTAAAAAAGCTATAAGAACAGGTCTGCACACGATGCAAGATATAGCAACAGGAGCCAATCCTCGTGCTTCATTAAAAAGACGGATTGCCGAGGTTTCCGACGAGATGCTCGATGACGTTAAACGCAAAATAAGACGTAAAATGACAGGTCAGGGCAGGTCTAAAGTTAAAGGACGCAGGAGTGTTACAAGTAGGAAAAAGCCAAAGACGAAGAGAGCTCTGAAGAAGAAGCAAGTCCGCAAGAAAATCACAGTGCGGAAAAACCCTAAGGCTAGAAGGCCAAAATCTACAAAACGTATTGATGTATTCACCATTTAACTACTAGACGGTGTCTTTAACTACAACATTCGGTCAACATGTATATAAGGGGGTACATCTGAAGTCTTGTTCATTATTCAGCCTAGCACCGCTCCGTCAAGATGCATTTCCTTCACCCTGCTAGTCCGACTGCTGCAAAAGAGCGAATTGGATCTCTTTTCTGTGAATCCTACACAGATCAGCGTGAGCGACAGCAACTTCATCAGCATTAATCCCACACACTCGATCACCAGCATGACTTCCTTTAAGAGTTCATATCCCAGGCTACATCGACAATATCTAGATCCACTAATGTTTTCTAATTTAGAAACGAAATTTGACAACCGCTGATGGTACAGACCTTCCTTCATCCGACGACCACATAGTGTATACAGAGTCGAACTTCCTATATTCCTGCTTTAATCAGATTGATGTTTACCTCAATGAAACTTCGCTCGGCACTTCAGCAGCTAGTTATCCTTATAGAAGCTACATAGAACATCTACTGAACTTTTCTGATGATGCTAAGCAGTCTCATCTTCAATCATGTGGTTTTTACAGCTTCAAAGATGAGGCTACACATGCAGCTAAAGCGGCTAAAGTCGTAAATAACACTTACGAATTCTACGG
>JABUQX010002300.1:20000-22500 GCA_015478945.1 Trachelipus rathkii | reverse complement strand
CCTCGTTATATATACTAGCTCTATAGAAAGAGTGTGTTTGTATCTAGAGTGTTTAGAAAAAGTTCTGTATGTAACATGCGTCGTCTTTGTGCAGAGTTTGAATTATGATCGTATCTCAGAACTGTGCTTTCTGTCAGTTCTGAAGAGGCCCTTTGCTTTTAATATATATATATATTTATATATAATATATCAGTGATATTAGATAAACAAATAAATAAATAAATAATAAATAAACTATAATAGGATATATATAGTATATATAATGGCGGAATCGAATCCGGATTCGGATTCGAACCGGATTCCGAGCTCTCAGAATCCGGATTCCGGATTCGGATTCGATCGAGGGTAGCTGGATTCGATTCGATTTGGATTCGACCTTTCACACACCGATTCGGATTCGGATTCAATCCAAGGTCTGGACTCGGATTTCGATTCGATTCGACCATTTACACATACGGATTCGTTCGAGCTCGCATTCCGAATCCGATTCAATCCGATCTATTTCTTGGTTTCTACAGGATGCAAAAAATCATCAAAAATAATAAAAAAAACGAAAAACTTAGAATAAAATTGGATCACTATTTAGGAGCCACCACAGGAGTGCTGTAAGAGCCAATCAAGATGCATATTTCTATTATTTTTGGCTAATCATACGCCATAGAAGAAAATAGTTATCCTGAAACATTGGAAAAACTAATAATTTATAGAGAAAATGTTAATAAGGCTAGGTCCAAAATTTTGCTCGTCTACGTCGCCAATTTCACCCCCTAAAAATACATAAAAGTTCGAATTATCAGCCATGTTGACCGTATAAACACCAAACTGTAGATTTTTTGCCCTCTAAAACTTTGTTTTTTAGGTGCTCACTTGAAGCAGTAATAATTCTTTCAGAATCTTAAGGTTTTTCAAAACCCATGTTTTTGAGCATTTTCGCATAACTTCCAGAACTTTTTTTCGAAATGACTTCAAACTTGATGTAGCATAAGGGACCATTACTGCCAAAAGGTCACGAATACTTTTTCGATTTTATGATTTTGTGCTCAGCGTTGCCATTTTTAAAACCACTTTTTTGGATTTAAAATGAAAAATGCGATAATTTTTTCGTTGAGCGAAGTGGATGAATTTTAGAGCATATATAACGAGAGAGATGCACATTTTTACTAAATAATTTCTGTTTTATGCATTAGCTGTTGGATTTGTACAAAGTAACACAAATAAGAGGCACGAAAAATCTTTTGGAAATTTAAAAAAATTTGCCTTTTCCTTAATTACGTAATTTGTGAAACGATATCTTAGTAAAAACAAAGGATGCATCTCGCCCGACTTTACAAGCCCTAAAAATTTGATGTTGACGGATGAGAGGAAAGATTAATATATCAATTTTTCACTTTCCGAAAATTCAAACGTTTGAAAAAGGGAAATATTGAGATGCATTTTTTTCTACCTGTCCGAATTCAACATCAGAATTTTCGAGGCTTGTTAAATGGACGAGACGCATCTTTGTTTACTTAGATAATGTTTTGTATACTCAAAAGAATTTTTTTTAAAAATATCAAAATTTTTTTTGAAAATTTGCTTCCAAAAACAAATCCAAAACTAATGACATATACCAAAAAATTACCCTAAGTGAAAAATGTGCATCTCTCCTGACTACATAGGCCCTGAAATTATCCACTTCGCTCGAACAGGAAAAAATTATTCGCAATTTTTCATTTTAAATCCAAAAAAAGTGGGTTTTGAAATTGGATAACGCTGAGCACAAAACTCAAAAAAATCGAAAAAGTAATTCTGTACTTTTTTAGGTAATGGACCCATCTATGCATATTCAAGTTTGAAGTCATTTCGAAAAAAATTCTGGAGGTTGATACGAAAATCAATCATTTCCATTTAGAAAAGTTGAAAATCCTGAAATAGATATTGACTCCAGATGCGGAAAAACACCAGAAAAAACGTTTTAGAGGGTCAAAATAATCATGACAGTTTTTTGGTGTTTATAGGTGTCAAATTGGCGCTCTGATAATTCCCGAATTTATGGTCCATTTTAGAAGGGTGAAAAATTGGGCACTGACACTTTAAATAATAATTAGTGCATCCTCGCCCCTTACAACATACAAAAATTAATTTTAATTTGTAATAGTGCTAGAATGTTGCTAGTTAATTAATTGAAATAGTTAATAAATCGCGCAAAATAACTTCTAGTATTAATAACTCTTTAAATAATATTTATAAAAAAGCAGACGCTTTAAGAATTAAATTCAATTTATAGCAGCTTAAAGGGTTAAATAGAAATTATTTAATATTCACATATATAATATATAATATATATTAATATATATATATATATATATAATATATATATATATATATTATATATATATATAATAATATAATAATATATAATATATAATATATATACAGTAATATGGGCGTCGCCAGCTCCAACTAGAGGGGCAGCTAAAATTTATAGACGCTCTTATAGAATATATATAAATATAATATA
>JABUQX010002300.1:0-10000 GCA_015478945.1 Trachelipus rathkii | reverse complement strand
CCCTTCTAATTTAACCTAACATAACTGAACCTAACTTAACCTTTAATACCCTTCTACGTAATGTTTTTAACCTAGCTTAACCTTGTCCAGATTCACTTAACTTAACATACATCTAACCTAAAACAACCCCACTCTCAAATAACTTTTCTATTCCAACGTAACCTATAACAAAGCCTTATTAGGTATAACTTTCTGGATCTATCCTAACTATATTTCCATCCGCTGGCACACACACACACACACACACCACACACACACACAACATCCACACAACCTCACACTTATACATACATTCAACTATGACACTTACATTTATCCCATAGACACTTACACTTAAACATTTTACCACGGTTCCATCACCGTAACAGAGTAATTCTAGTGGAGTGTTCTAGTTACGTGTTCCGATGAGTATAGATGAGTGCCGAGGTGAGTGCCAAGTGGGAGTGGTCAATGAGTGGCCAATGATGCCAGTGGAGTCGCCAAATGGAGTGCCAAGTGAGTGCACAATAGTGGCCAAGTGAGTGCACATTAGTGCCAACTGAGTGCCAACTTTTTTCAAGCCCTTTCTAGCCTCCTGAGCCCCCGAATAGCCCTATATATGGGTGTATACCCTAGTAATAAGGTATGGCGGAATCGATTGGTGTATATTACAATCTGCTTGAATGCTTCCTACTATGAGTTTGTCTTTTTCTATCACTTATGAGCCTATATATTTTGCAACTACATGACCATATGACACTTATATACAACATTCACTTATGGACACCTTATACACACTATGACACTTGATCAGCACTTACACTCTCCATAGACCCTTACATTTACACTAACGCATATACACTTACACTCACAGCCCACACAAGATACACTTAACACTTACACTCACACACTCGATATTTGGATGCCTCAGCATTAATGCCTCAGCAATGACTGCCTCATCCTTGATGCCTCAACTTTGATGCCCAACTTTGATGCCTCAGCATAAATGCCTAAGCATTGATGCCTCAACTTTGAAGGTTCGATCTTGATGACTCATCTTTGATGACGTCATCTTTGATACCATCTATATTGACGATTCATCTTTGATGAATTCACCTTTGATGGCTCATCTCTACCCTATAATCAAGACATAGGCTATATTATAAGGTCTTTTCCCCTACGATCATAATTGGACACCAGGGACACTAGCATGATCTCTCCGCGCGAAGGCCCACGAACCCGCACCCACGCGCTGGTGCGTCCCGCCGCGTTCCCGCCCGCACGCGTGCGCCGCAGGCGCAATATTTCCGCGTACCGCCCGCCGCGAGCGCATCTTCATCAGCTTTTCGCTATGCCTGTGCTCTCAATAAATCTAATCTAATAGCAGCCATGTGACTACGATTTGAACTTGACCGTTTACTTACTAATGAATGGACACATATATTCGAAGCACTATCGCCAATATTTAATTCTTCACTTTGTTTCTTATTGCATAACCAGTTGTTAACTTAATGTATAAACATTTTAGTTTTTTCGTAGTGTTTCTTGTACCATAAATTGAACTACTCGATTTTAAACAGACCTTTAAAGCGTAAATTTCGAGTAAATCAAGTTAGAGGTGTGTTACCTAACACCCTAGGGGGATTAGTATGCTTTTGGTTTTATACTGCTTTACTGCTTTTAACTCATGTTTTACGCTTTAACTCATATGTTTTACTGCTTTAACTCACATATTATATTAAACTTACATACCTTAAAGAGTAAATCAGTAAATCAATCCACCTATGGTGTTACCTAACACCTAAGGGATAAGTTGTTTTAGTTTTACTGCTTTACTGCTTTAACTTTCTGCTTTACTCCTTAACTCACTGCTTTACTGTTTAACTCAATATTTAGTTAACATTATCAATAGCCGTAAAGCAGTAAAATCTGTAATATCAATAGAGCGTGTTACATACCAACAAGGGGGTTAGTATGCCTTTGTTTTACAACTGTTTTAAACTGCTTTAACTTTCTGTTTTACTGTGCTTTGAACTCAATGAATGTTTTACTGCTAAGCTCATATGTTTTTACTGTTTAATTTATATTGTTATTAACATCATGTTTCCTTTTATATTTTTTTTTAATATTTTGTTTTTATTATTTTAAAAAATTTTTATGTATTATTTTTATTATTTCATTTTATTTTATTATTTTTATTTTTCTTATTTTATTTTACTTTTATTATTTCACTTTTTTTTATTTTGTTTTTATTATTTTATTTTCTTTTTTATATTATTTTTATTATTTTCATTTTATTTTTTTAATTTATTTTGTATTATTTTTATTTTACTTTTATTATTTTACTTTTATTATTTTATTTTAATATTTTTTATTATTTGTATTATTTTCTTTACTAATATTTATTATGTATTTAATTTTTCGTGCTATTTTAGTCTGTTTTATTTTACTTTTAATTATTTTTGAACTTTTATTCACTTTTATTCCTAGTGACTTAATTTTATTATTTATTTTTATCATTATTTTTATTATTATACTTAGTGTATTTACTTCATGCCTGTTGTTATTATTATTTAACAACACACACACACACCACACACACACAGCACACACCCACACCACATCACACTTCAGCACACTGATTTACTTACACTCACAGCAGAGTTTACTTCACACTCACACACCAGATTTATCTTAACACTCACAACAAGTATTAGTAATATTAACAGTATATCTTATTTGATAGATATATTAGAAATGGTACAACTCACACACACAGATAGTAATACACACTGAGGATTCAATAGTATTTTATCAATACTCTCGTTCCCTCCAATTTATTACACACACACACAGATTTACTTACACACGCAGATGTACTTACACTTCCTTTCGGGATAATTAGTTAAAACATTTTATGTTTTAATTTAACACGTACATTTATATTACTCATTCAAATATAACTAAAATATTTCAAGTTTTCCTTAAAACTGTCTATAATTAAATCAAGTCATTATCTTTGAGACAAGAAATTATTATTAACTGGTAATACTTTTTGTTTATAAATTTTATAACTATCATGTTTTAAAATAACTTTTACTAAAATTTTATGAAAATTTTATTAAAACATATATTTTTTTTTACGTACCTTAAAACAATAAATCAGTAATATGCCCACGTAAGGCCAGCCCCAAGCAAACCCCTCTACACCTCCCCCTTATGCACGTTATGTTCTATTTGACCTTACTGCTTTAACATCATCTTTACCATGTACATAAGTATAAAAATAACAAAATAAGTTCATCTCTGCTAACATAAAATGTATTTTATTAAAATCTTTCTTAGGTCTTATTTAAAAATAACAATTATTCACTTATCATTTATATTATTCGCTCAATGTTATACAATAAATATTTCAAAGTTTTTTAAATAATGTCGGATTTTTCTTATTATTATTAATGTATTATTATTATTATCTATGTACATTGACAATCCTCACGGAAGAAAACACAACAACCCTCGCACTCCTGTACAGATACGCGAAATTGACCTCTCTTCTCGTGTAAAATGGTGTTTTGTAAGTGGATCAAATCCTTTTGTGGTGATCCGGGGCGATTTAGACCTAATTCCAGGTCAAAATGTATTTCAAACTGACCTTTTTCTGTAAAATGTGTTCAAATAACTACGTTAGGCCTAAATTGTAGTCCTAAATTTAGGATAAGCCTTTTTTGTATCCCATGGCTGATTTAAGCCTAATATCGGGTCAAAAAGGTACTTCCAGTATAGACAAGAATCGAGAATCAATGTTATTATTATTTTAATAAATAATATTCAAACTGAAACATGCTGGAGTCGGTAAGATCCTTTAACGCAGCGGTAAGAAGGAAAATGTTTCCCTTTCTGTGAGTGGTGGAACGGAGTAATCCTTATCTCTTTATGACCTCGTCTGTGATTGGTCGAGAATTATTTTTATCGCTTTTTTTGGTTTTACCGTATGTAAACAATGTTTTTTCGATTTTGAACTTTTATAATTTATATACATTCGACTCTTAACATACATGTAAATATTTTATTTAAGAAATGTAAAAATGCCTAAGAAAACTTTACTATATAATTAGAATTTTAATAATCATTATCTTACAGTACTACTATTATTTGTTTCATATATAATTATATATAAGTTATATATATATTATATATTATATATTATTAATATTAGTATATATATAGTACAATTATATATAATATAATACTTCATATATTAATGAGTATATATATTATTTATATATTTATATGATATTATAATTTATATATATACTAGAATATAATTTTATTATAAAAAGTAAATTACAAAATATATATAATATTATTTAGAATATGTTTAAATAGTGACTAAAATTAAAAGTTTTATCAGAGTGTTAAATTATTTAGCAATAAAACTGGAAAACGGGAAAATTTATAATTCTTTGTATTAATACAACTTTTAGAAAAATTCTACATCATAATGTTTAAGAATTATTTTATTATTAAAAATTTCTTCAAATCTTTTCCAAAATAGCTAATCATTTTATACTCATTATCCGATGGATAATAGGTTTGTGTCTCCGTCCTACTTCAAGTTCCACCCTAGCCGTTGTCTTGCATTCTTTGGTCCCCTGCTCCTCCTCTGCCCTTGTTTTCCGTCGCCCTCTGCTTCTGTCGTCTGACTTACGGCGGGCGTTGTCTGCACTCGGCTCTCCGCTCCCGGGTTTTTTCCCTGGTTGATCTTCTGGTCTAACTGTCTCATACGGTTACGTCATTGATCCCCTCTCTTTTTCCGCTGTCCTCCCCTGCGGCTTAGTCCTCTCCCTCTCTTCTTGCGTAGGCTGCACTGTTACCCTCACCTGTGTGGTTCCTCCTGCTGTTCACTTCTTTTTCTTCCTCTTCCTCCCCCTGTGTTTGAGTTTCTCCCCTGCTGAGTCGTTGCTTCTGTGTTTTTCGCCACGGCTCCTCCTGTTTCGGTCACCTTTCCCTGGCTGCCTTGGTTCTCCGTCTTCTGTCGCCATTCCGTGTCGTAATATCAACTCATCATGCTGCAACTCTGCACCTCGCTTGGTTTCTACATGGGTTGCATAGGGTAAGTCAAACTTGACAATCAAAATCCATCGGGTTTCTTTTTGATACACTGAACCTACTTTGACATTTTGTTTTGTGACTTAGCAGCTAATATATTTGATTTATGAGAGTGTAATATACCTTATATATATGATGAGATATGAATTACAGATGCACTAGTATATATACACTACGGATTGAAAATACATTATATGAAGCTACTATTTATTAATTGACATAATAACAAGAACTTTATTATGACTATACCGCTTTAAGAAGCCTAAAGAACGAAGTGTAGTATTTTGAAAATGAGTTTGTGAGTATTTCAAAACGCATCTCATATATATATTATATCAATCCATTATAGAAGTTACAGGGTTAGATATAGAAAAGAACATAGTTGTTATACTATATATGTTAAATAAAATAACTAATAAAGCGAATAATCATCATAATTGAAACTTTACTTCGAGTAGTCTATAAAATAATCATTTAAGTAGAGAGGTGTCTCCTTAGAGTTAAGATAAGCAATGTAAAGTCCAATCTGTCTACTCCTAATCAACGGTAACCATTTTCCTTTTTACTGCTTCAGGCAAGTTAGCCGGGACGATGCTAATGATAGTATTTAGATTTTATGTCAACACTTTTCTAAGTAGTTGTTATCCCATACCATCCTCCCTTGCTACAACATTGTTTGAAGGATGAGTAACTACGAATTTTGGGGACTTATTCGGCATACCGTTTGACTGTAGTGGGTAAATAAGGAAGCTTGGAAGGCTTCGCCTTGGCAGGAAGCCTCAGGTTGCAATGTAAGAATGCTAAAAGAATAGCCGAAATTTAATAGCAGGAGGGGCGCTGTGAGCCATTTTTTAATGAAAAATGAGTGAGTGGAAACGGAGTAGAATTACTGTTGCCGGCCCCTCGCCTCTATCTGGCACATTGTTGTTTCTTGGGGATGCCCCCCTTATTCTCTCACATCCGCCGCTAGCTATTATAAAAATAAGAATCCGTAGTGGCTTATGTTTTGGTGCTTACGGGTAGAGGGTATACATTGGCCCTGCGTCCTTTCCCTCTCCGCCTTTCGCTTCTCCTGCTGGCTTCTTTTCTTCCTCCGCCTTCCGGGGCTTTCCTACACCTGTTCTTTCGCGTCGCTCCTCTTATTTTACTTTTCATCTTTTACTGGTCCAGGGCGTGTCACGTAAGTCCTCAGCTCCGTGGCATTGTTGGTGTAGCTGGGTCTGCGGGGGGCTGCTCCTTTCCTGGTTTGCTTCTTTTTCCGGCTCACTCCTGTTTTCCTCCTTTCTCCTTTGTACTTTTCCCTTGCTGTTGTCACTTCCCCCCGTTTCCGTTATTTTTTTTGATTCCGTCCGTTGCTTTCTTGCCGTTTTGCACACCTTTTGCCACTCACTTTTGTTATTTTGCATGACGTATTCTTGTTGTGTTTTTCACCCCTCCCCTTTTCCTCTCTCGTCTTGTGTCAGTTTGCGTGTGTCCGTCTCTGTGGGTGTGTGGGTGTGTGCGTGTGTGGGTGTTTTTGGCGTGGCGATTGTGGGTGTGTGTGGTGTGTGTGTCTGTGTCGTCTTTGTGTGCGTTTGGTTGGTGTGGTGTGGGGCGTGGTGTGCTGATGGGGGTTGCGCTCGTGTTGCTGTGTGTTTGGTGGGTTTGGTGCGTCTGGCCCGGGTTTTGGGTCGGTTGGTTCGTTCTGTTTGGTTGTGGTGTTGTCTGGTTGTTGCTGTGTTTGGCGTTGGTGTTTGTGTGCGTGGGGGTGTGTGTATGTGGTGTCTTCCGTGTGGTTTTGGTTGTCTGTGTGCGTGTCGTCATCTTGTGGGTGTCCCTTGTTGGTGTGTTCCGGTGTGGTTGTGTTGTTGTGTGTGTGTGGTGTGTGTGTTGTGTTGTATACCTCCCGGACTGAGTCTCGTCGTCTACTCACTCCTCCTCCCTCACTCTCCCTCTCCCTCCTCTCCGTCCTCTCCCGTCCTCCAGCGCATCACAACACCCCTCCTCACTCTCCCCTCCCTCACTCCTACCACACATCAACCTTCCATCCCTACCGTCACTTTGCCTCCATCCACTCACCCTCCCCTATCCCCTGCTTACTCTCCTACCATGCACACTCACATCCACCACCACTTCCCCGGTGCCCTCTACCGTTACCCATCCTCCTCACTACCTATAACATACACACTGACATAATAGTCTATAATTATGCACTACCCATCTACAACCCATCACACAATCTACAGACATATGTTAATCATGGTGCAGTACTAGCAGTTAATAAAGCCGTAAACCATAGTTTAGAGCGTAGAAACCAGTTAAAGCAGTAAAAGTAAAAAACAGCATAAACCCTTGTTGGTTGTAAACTCTATTGATTATGATTTAACGCTTTAAGGTAGTAATTTAATGTATGGTTAAAACAGTAAAGCAGTGAGTTTAAGCAGTAAACAGAAAGGTTAAGCAGTAAGCAGTACAACAGAAGCATATATCCTTAGGTTTTAGGTAAAGTCTATTGATTTACGATTTACTGCTTTAAGGTATGTAATTTTAATAATTAATGTGAGTAAAGCAGTAAAACAGTTGAGTTAAGCAGTAATAACATGATAAAGCAGTAAGCAGTTAAAACAAAAGCTACTAATCCACCTAGGTGTTAGGTAAACACCTCTATGATTTACTGATTTATACTGCTTTTAAGGTCTGTAAAGTATAATGTTTTTAATAAAATTTCGTACATTGTAGTAAAATAAAATGTTTATATCAGACACTCTGGTTTTTTCTTCTTACATAACAATTTTAAAATTTTATAATAAAAAAAGTATTAAGTAAAAATATAAAGAATAATAATGTATAAATATTAAAGTAAATAGTAAATCAGCTAATTCGTGCGGGTATATTGCGCCTGCGGGGCACGCGCGGGCGGGTACGCGGAAATATTGCGCCTGCGGGCGCACTCGGCGGGCGGGTACGCGGAAATACTGTGCCTGCGGGGCACGCGGCGGGCGGGAACGCGCGGGACGCACGTGCGGGTGCGGGGTCGTGCGGCCTCTGCGCGGAAGATCATGCTGTGTCCTGCGTGTTCCAAATTATGATCTGGGGAAGACATTAATTTAGCTATGTTCTTTGCTATAGGGCTGAGATGAGCCATCAAAGGTGTATTTCATCAGATGAATCACAATATAGATGGTATCAAGATGACGTCATCCAAAGATGACACAAAGATGAACTTCAAGTTGAGGCATAATGCTGAGGGCAATTTATGCTGGGGCATCTAAAGTTGGGCATCAAGTTAGGCAGAAAGATGGAAGGCATCATGCTGAGGCATTATGCTGAGGCAATCAAATTCGAGTGTGGTGAGTGTAAGTGTAAGTGTATTGTGTGTGGGTGTGAGTGTAAGTGTAATATGGTTTAATGGAAGTGTCTATGGAGAGTGTAAGTGCTTATAAGTGTCATAGTGTGTATAAGTGTCATAGTGAAGTGTGTATAAGTGTATATGTATGTTGCAAGTAATATATAGGCAAAGTGTAGAAAAAGCTAATCATAGTAGAAGCATTTCTAGCCAGATTGTATATATCACCATCGATTCTCATACCTATTACCATAGGGTGACACCATATTAGGGTATTCGGGGCTCAGGGGAGGCTGGAAAACTTGAAAAAATGGCACTCAGTTGGCACTAGTGTGCCCACTTGGCTATTGATTACTCACTTGGCACCATTGGCACTCACTTTGGCACCATTGGCAACTCATTGACATCACTCTGGCACTCCCTGGACTCATCTAATACTCATTGGAAGCACTAATGAGAAGATCAACTAGTCTCTTTACGGTGGATTGGGAACAGTGTAAATGTAAGTGGTAAGTGTCTATGGGTAATATTGTAAGTGTCATAGTGAATGTACTGTATATGTAAGTGTGTGTGTGGTGTGTGGTTGTGTGTGTGTGTGTGTGTGGTGTGGGGGGCGGACGGAAATAAGTTAGGATAGATCTATACAGGTCAGGTACCCTACATGACTCATTGTAGCCTAGATACCTACCAAAGGCTAGGCATCAGTTACCTGATGAGCTCAAGGCTGGGTGGAGGCTAGGTGGAGGTGTAGGGTAGGCTAGGTGCGGGTGTAGGCTAGGTGTAGGTGAACCTAGGTGAAGGCTGTGTGTAGGCTAGGTGGTAGGTGTAGGTAGGTGAGTGTTAGGTTGGTAGGTTAAGGTTAGGTTATTAGGGTTGTAGGTTAGGTAGGCTAGGTGGTGAGGTGTACGACTAGGTGAAGGCTGTTGTAGGGCTAGGTGTAGTTGTTAAGGCAGGTGGTAGTGTAGTGTTGGTAGGTTAGTTAGGTTAGGTAGGTTGGTTAGGTTAGGTTAGGTTAGGGTTTAGGTATAGGGTAGGCTGGTGTTGGTGTAGTAGGTGCGCTGTGTGTGGCTCGGGTCTGAGCTACGTGTAGGTCGGTGGTTAGGTTTGCGTTAGTTGGTTCGGTTTAGTTAGTTTAGGTTATTTTCGTTAGTTAGGTTACGGTTGTTAGGTTTAGGGTAGCTAGGTTAGGTTTAGGTTAGGGTTAGGTTATGGTTCGGCAAAGGTCAAGGCCGAAATATGATTCAAACAAGGGTTAAGAATATAAAAGGGCTATGCCCGTAAAGGAGGACAAAAATCTCCGTGGCAAAATTTGACCCTTGATCGCAAAAATAGGGGGCGTAAAAGAGGGGGGGGTAATACGACAACGGTTGCTCCCCAGCAACCGTTTGGCGCAACCTTCTTCGAAGGGTTGCAAATTTGGGTTCTCAAGAAATTTGGGTTCTCAAAAATTGGGGTTTCAAAAAATTTTGGGTTCAAAAAGATTTGGGTTCTAAAAAATTGGGTTTAAAAATCGCGGGTTTCAAAATCGGAGTTTCAAATTGGGTTCTCAAAATCGGGTTCAAGAAATCGGTTTTCAAAAAACGG
>JABUQX010002299.1:30000-33271 GCA_015478945.1 Trachelipus rathkii | reverse complement strand
CAAAGTCTTTAATAGTCTCAGAATAAATAAATAAATTATAAAATATTTCATGAAAAAACGAAAATAAAACTATGATAGCTATTTTTAATTCCTTTCCCTTTATTCAATGTAACTCAAGTTATTTACCCTTTAATTATATATATATATATATATTATATAATTATATATTATATTAATATAATATAATATATATATATTATATATAATATATTATATATATATATATATATATATTATATATATATATATAATATATATATATTAATTACAAACCCTAATATCTTATAATCTAATGCACCTAAAAAGACTAACTGATTGATATGCTCCGGAAGTCAATCTATTCCTTTCATTGAGCAAACATTGTTTAAGTAATGAATATTGTTCGTTTCTGACGAGACTGACGTCGCATTACAGGTAAGATATTTCGATATTTCAATTTGCTAACATAAACATAGCAGGGAAAGCATTTTTACTATCATTCCAAAATTTTATTGGGTCGCATTATCCACTTGAACTCACTGAAATAACTGAATAGTTACTAGTGAATACTCAGAAGACAATTTGACTATGTGGTATGTGCCATGTCAATCCCCCCCCCCCCCCCCTTTTTTTTTCCCCCGAAAAGACAAAAAAAAACAACAAACCAAAATTTAAAGGTTTATTTTAACACGACTTCTGGGGGACGAAGGGAGAACGAAATATGGGGGGAAAAGAGAGTTTTCATCACTTCAGGGTGTCGGGAGAGTTGGATAAGATTTTATTTTTTTCCGGAATTAAAAAAAAAAATTTTTGAAAAGAATATCGGCTTTCGATATTAGGAAAAAATATCGAAATATCAATATATCGCCTAAGAAAATATCGCCCAAAAATATCGATATATCGAGCCCAAAATATCGATATTTCGATATATAGATATTTTTTGCATCCCTAATATATATATATATATATATATATTATATATATACAAAGATATATATAATATATATATATATAATATATATATATATATATATATATATATATAGATATAAATTTTATATATTATATTACCTTTGTGTTCAAATTAATTATAATTATATTTGAAAATTCACTATTTACAATAGAAAGTTTGTCTTTTCTGTTTCATAAATTTTTCCCTTTTAATTTTGTTATTTGAAAAATACTTCGCCGATTAATTTTGTTCGCAGAAAATTTGCATGATGCATATATATATATATATATAATATACTATATATATATATATATATATATATATATATAGTATATATTATATATTATATATATATATATAGTATATATATATATATATATATATATATATATATATTTATATATATATATATATATTTATATAAATATATATATATTATATATATATATTTATATATATATATATATATATATATATTATATATATATATATATATATAATATATTATTATATTATATATATATTATATATATATTATATATATATATATATATATATATTACATATAAATATATATCATATATATATATATACATATATATAATATATATAATATATATATATATATATATATAATAATATATATATTATATATAATAATTATTATATATATATATATATATAATATTAAGGTGACGACCGGGGGCGGGACTTTTGCCGGGGCCGGGGCTGCTCTAATTTAGCTGGGGCCGGGGCCGGGGCGGGGCCGGGGCCGGGGCGGGGCCGGGGCCGGGGCCGGGGCCGGGGCTCCGCGGGCCGGGGCCGGGGTTAGCTAAAATTAGAAATGTACATGTCAAAAACACTGAAAAGTCTTAAATTTTAATTTGGTTCGTTTTAATTTCAAATTAATTAATAATTAAAATTATAAAAACGGAATACTATTTAATCTTGCTGCTTTAATAAATATTTTCGAAAGAAATTTTTAGAAAATAATTGATATTCTAGAAGAATAAGTTGTATTAAAATATATATATATATTATATATATATATATATAATATATATATATAATATATATATATATGATATAATAATATATATATCATATTATATATATATATATATATATATAATATAATATATATATATATATATATATATTATATATATATATATTATATATATATTTAATGAACTATTTGTCGTAATGATATATTTACTTTAGAAGAGCGAAGCCCTTGTGAATCTTTTTTTAGTGTTAATGCTTTACTGGTCACTTTCATTTACTTACTAAATGTACACCAATTAAAAAACATTGTTAAAAGAACAACTCTTTTTTTTAATGAAATAAATTTTAAAAAGGAAAAGCTAATTTTCGTCCGACAACCGCGAGACCTCCTTCAGGCTAAGGGACCGGATTTCTTTCTTGATCTTCATCAGTTCAAGTGTGTTTTAGTTGGTCTGCTATACTTTCTTCATGGGTTGTGAAATATTTTGATGTTTTCCGAAAATATTCATTTTGTATAAAATCTATTTTAACTTCACCGGGATGCTTATTGTAGGTTACCTAATTATAAATGCAAAAGGATTCCATGATTTTGCGATGGGTTAGTGTGATTGATATTTCTGATCATCTTGATTATTGTTGAATGATAGAGTGGCCCGTGTTACGCCTATGACTTGTTAAAGCTGAATTTATGCTGTCCTTGTGCAGGTCATCTGTAAGTTGATTTTTTCTTCTTTGCACATCTATGGTTTCACAACTATATTATGTTTTATTGCAAGTATTGCAGGGATGTGATATATACAGCTAAGCAGCTTTGGGGGAGATTTTTTTTTCGTTTTGGGGGTTTGAGAATGTTTTTTTTAAGGTGATGTTATTTGATGAATGGGGGTAAATTTTTTGGTAATATTTGTTTTAACTGAATAATAATGGAATTGAGGAATTGGTAAAAAGGAGGTGTTGCTATTTTTTCGGGGGAAAAGGTGCTATTGTACCTCTTTTTTGCTTTGTTAATGCTTTTGTGATGAAAAACTCAGGAAAGTAAAGTGATTGAAAGTATTGTGGGTGTATTTAGTTTCTTGTGCTAGAAGAAGGGGAGAGCATATACGAAAGGGCACGGAGAAATTGAGATGACAGAACAGCTAATTTTGTCGTTTGGGGAATGATTAGATAGCCATTGTATATAGTTTGGAGCGAATGTTGGTTTTCTATATATAGTAAATTGCAAGTGATTGTATTCCATGTGATTAAGGTATTGAGGAAGGGGATAGAGTTGTTGGAAGGCATTTCTATCGCATACTGAACTGAAGGATGAATAGAGTTAATATAGTTTAGGAC
>JABUQX010002299.1:0-25000 GCA_015478945.1 Trachelipus rathkii | reverse complement strand
CTCTCTCTCTCTCTCTCTCTCTCTCTCTCTCTCTGCATTCTAAGCAGCATTTAGCAACGTCTCAAGCAATTGTTGCAATTACCTTAATGGTTGTACATAGAACTCAGAATCAAATCTCTTCTTCCTTCTCATTGTAACACAAACCTCTTCTGCCTTAACAACCCAAGTCTCTCAGAATCATTTGCCAATTCTAATGAACAACGGGTCCAACTTATTTCCAAAAACCTGCAATAATTTTAACAATTGTTATCTACAACACAAATTATTTCTCTTAGACACCGGATCTAATGGTTCTCTATGAAAACTGTCAGTCTTTCACAACCCTCAAAATACACTCAATACACATATACCCTTAAAAACATTCAGTATTCAACTCGGGTATTTTTTCAGCAACTTGACACCATCACTTTATTAATACATCTTGCAAGATTTTATTTCCCAGTCACTTTTATGGTTGTCCACGATTCACTCTATTCTTTTCAATCTGATTTTCTCCTCGGCACAAATCTCTTTAGTAACTCTCTAATCTCCTTTGATCTAAAAAATATTTGTTCTGGTAGTAGACATTGAAAATACCCCAACTTTTCACCCCTTACATACTCAATTTCCTCATTCACATTCCTCACACAAAATTTCATCATCCATCACCCTACCATCACCTCAATCACGAAAAAGTAACTCTACTTTGACTTCTCATAATAATAAAGATATAATTTCCGACTCACTTTCCTCACAAAATAATCTTTCTGTCGACTATCTTATATCTCTCCCACACTCTCCCTCTCACACCAAAAATTCCATTCCACCTCTATACTCAGATGATATTTCAATCTCTCTCTACCTTCTTATTGATTTTGAGGTTATATATAATCTTTATACTACTTTTACTATTGAAATTCATCCATATTCTAAAACAACCCTTTGTCTTAATGCCTTATCTTCTGCTAATAAACCCCCCCCTCAGATATTTCCTACTTTTGAAACCTACATTCCCCATCTGGGTGATTATTCCTTTTACAATAGAGTCAATATTTGTTAAATCCATGAGTTTTATTTTTTAAATTTAACACATCTAAATTTAAGAGCGTAACAACTTTGAATAAAGGAAGAGTTTACATTTTCAAGCCTAGGAGGCTCATCTATGTTATTTTTCAAATTCGTATTCAGTGTCACTACCTCTAGTACTGTCCTCTCCAAAACACATCCCTTATCCGACTATAAAGAAATTCTCTCTTCCTCCATAAAAGGTATTTCTCAAAAGGACACTCTTTTACATGACCTCAATCTTCTTGACCAATTATTACAACTTCTTCTTTCATATTGCTCTCTCTCTCTCTCTCTCTCTCTCTCTCTCTCTCTCTCTCTCTCTCTCTCTCTCTCTCTCTCTCTCTTTCTTTCTCTCTCTCTCTCTTTCTCTCTCTCTCTCTTCTCTCGTCATCATTGCTCTCGTCGATGACGAAGTCCTCATTTGCTCTTTGCAAAAAATTATCTCTTCAACTAAAATCAACGCCCTTAAAGTATTATATCGTCCACAATACCGCCTTCCACACAAATATCTCACACATATAGATGAATGGGTCACAAATTCTCTCCTAAAAGTTTACATAAAATCAATCTCTTCTCCATACACAGTTCTCCCTTCCTTGTAATTCCCAAAAAGAACTCTTCCCGTCCCAGAATAGTGGCCGATTACAGGCATATAAACTCTCACTCAGTTCTAGATAGCTATCTTCTATCATGCATAAATGATCTCCTCAACACATTAGGTAAAAGCTCCCTCTTTAATTTTAAATCCCATTTATTCAAAAACTAAAAGTCTCAGAGATTTGCTATTTGCACCAGTGCTTCTGGTGAATGAAATAACCTTATACACCAAATTGCATTAAAATCTGTCAAAAGCATCTCCTGTCTTTGCCCGCACAATGGAATTAACCCTCTCCCATCTCTTAGGCACAGCTTGCAGAGTATTTCTTGATGATGTTTTAATCATAGGTCACTCAATATCATCTCACTTTCAAAATAACGCTAAAGTTTTTGACTCTTTTCGGAAAAATAACCTTCGCATTAAACTCTCTAAATGTCACTTTCTCCGAACAAGTGTTCTTTTCCTTGGCTTCCGCATTTCAAATAACGGCATCAGTCCTGACACTGCCAAATTACAAACACTTTGATTTTTTTTCATATTTCTAATTGGGAAGCATTGAAAACAATTTTGTTTTCAATACCTCAAAAACTCGATTTCTTCATCTGCATCTTTCTACTCAACACAATCCTATTTCGCAAAAATGCACATTTTATTTGGAATCTAAAACAACAACAAGCATTTGACACTCTAAAACAAGTTTTACTTATCCATTCACAATTGGCTTTTCCTGACTACAACAAACCCTTTTTCGTTAACAAGGACGCATCACAAAAGGGCCTTGGAGTTGTTCTTTATCAACACAACCAAAATGGCAAAGAAATACCACTTTCTTTTGTAAGTCGCTCTCTCTCTAAAGCGGAAACAAATTACAGTACACTAGAACAGGAAGCTCTAGCAATAGTATTCGCTTTATCCAAATTCAAGAACACAATTCTTGGATATCCTCTCACCATTATAACTGACAACCAACCATTAACCCACCTCTTTAAACACAAACAACTCACGGGTCGACTGGAACGCTGGAACATATTTATTCAAAGTTTCAACCCACAAATACAATACAAAGCTGACAAACTTAATGTTATACCCGACTATCTAAGTCGCAACCCACCTCCACTTCCCACCCCACAGCACCTACACCCCATATCCCCGCTCCACCATGACTTACACACCAATATGCTACTCATCTCGCACCCTCTCAAAAATCTTTTCTCCTTACACACGAAATCTTTGCAACAGGACAGGCAACTTGCCCTCGTTTGGGACCCCTCTATAAACTCATTAAACTTTCCAAATCTTCCCCGACACCACCTCTCCACCCTCCATCTCCACATGTCATTATACAAGAAGTTTTATACTATAAAACTTCCACTGACCGACATTTACTCGAAGTGCCGGACTCTATGATACACTCCGTTATCGAACATAACCATTCCACTTTAGCTTCAGAGCATTGTGGCTCTGAAAGAACACAACATCGCCTACAAGAACGATACACCTTCCTCAAATTACATACTTGCATTAAACAATTTTGTGCCAATTGCGATTCGTGCAATAGAGTCAAAGGCACAGTTCCCAAACTCGCTCCCATAAAAGAATATCCTCTAGGAATCGAACCATTCTCAAGGGTACACTGCGACATTCTAGGTCCTCTTCCGCTCTGCCATGTTTCACAATCTAAATACATACTCATTTTCAAAGACCAACTCACAAGAAATGTCGAATTAGTGCCACGTAAACAACGCACTTTTAAAGACATTACACAAGCGCTTCTTGAACGTGTAATTATAAGACATATCACACGAAATTATATCTGACTTAGCCCCAGAATTCAGTCAGCAACTTTGCTCGTAGTGGAGAATAAAAGCACTTAACATAGCTGTTATTTTTAACAAAGTTGCTAACTTTCTCCAACATTTTGTCAACTCAAATCACAATGACTCAAGTAAATTTCTACCTTTCGCTCAAATCTCTATAAATAACACTTTGAATTCTTCTATTGGCATCACACCACATCTCCTTCTACAACACTATAACAAAAGACTACCTTGGTACCTACCTAATTACAAGTCACCTTTCAATACTTCCAACACCACCCCACAAATATTAATGAGTACATTGATGAATTAGCAGAAAGAGCAAGCACGATCAGAGACATGACTCGTCCACATTTATTTAATTCTACACAAAAACAAATAAATACACAGCATAGATAAACTTTATTAAAAGACATATATATTTGCAACCTATGTTTACATACTAGACACTAAAAAACCTCATCAATCTCCAAAATTATTTCCAATATGAGCAGGGCCTTTTCTAGTTAAATGACTCATTTCTATCAATAAACTCCTAAAGAATTCATAGTACATACAGACGAAGTTAAAATCTCTTACAGCTTTCCTCCCATAGTACTTCCACAATAACCTCACCCGAACCAACAAAATATTTAACGACAAACTTTTTCTTCACCTAGCATTCTTTCACAACATCGTCCACCACAACACAACAAGCCATTTTACTTCATCCTCCCCTCCTTCCTCCTTCTTCACCTCCTCCCTAATTTCTACTCCCCCTACTCCCCCTCAACCAACAACCCTCTCTTCTCCCACTCTACCAGCTCAACATCACTCTTCACCCATAATCACCTCTCCTACCCATAAAAATACTCCACATTCCAGGACGTTACCTAGAGCAACTCTATTTCCACCATCTCCAATACAACCAACATTTCACTCCCATTTACCTAACCCTTCTCCTAACTTAGACATATTCCCCTCTCCACCACGTCTTTTATCTCCACCTAAAAAGGAAACAATAACACCCCAACCCATCCCCAACCCTCCAAATATATTCCCCTAAACCACTCATCTATCTCCTCTAAATATATCTCCTACTGCCTCCCCCGATCATAGTAGACACCTTGATCCAAGCTACAAACCATTTATCTCTCATAAACACCCTCCTCAACCCCTTTCAGTGAAATTTCGCAGTCAGATGAAACAACTTCAACCCCAATATCTAATATCCAACACCCAACACGACAACCACAAGTAACTTTTATTTCCCCTCCCAATACAGCTTCCCCCTCCTCTGAAACAATCACACGAGGAAAAAAACATGGCTCCTTTCTTCTAAACAACCTATTCCTCGGGGTGCAGCTCTCCCTCCTTTCTTTCTTTCCAAACCTCCTGATCCACCCCACCTTTATCCTCTGTCTTTTTACCCCCTCTACGGCCAAAAACACATTCCTCTGCCACTTCCTATCAAACAAATTTCCTTAGCGCGGGGAACATTTCAAAACAATCTGAAAAACAAAACACAAATAAGCATTATTTTAACAACTATAAGACTTATATTATGTTAATATATTGCCCATCTAAAAATTAGAAATGCCCCAAGACACCATGCTTCTCTGTTTTCCTTCCTCCTTACAGAAACATGAAAATTATCAGATTCCAGCTTTGTTTTTGTTTTTATATGGACTACAGTCACGGAAACACAAGTAAATAAGGGCAAATCGAAACTATTCCTTAGGATTATCGCTCAAAACATCGGAAAACAGCATTTATACAAGGATTAGATATTAGGTTGAACATGCAGTACCCAGCGTCGTTATACGGGGAAATTCAAGGATTATATAACCATAACAGCGAATTATTAAAATCTCACATACCTTATTTACAAACAGATATATAGCCAAGTTTCATAATATCCAAATAAATTCCGCTCCACATACCCCTGCACAATTAAAATACATAAAAGAGCACTCAAAAAATAAAACGGTTAAACTAAAAGAATTACAACCCACTCAAACATTAGAAATAAACGAGGTTTGTTCAATCTGGGAGGTAAAATTTTAAAAACACTTTCGGCACCGCAACTTCTGAAGATCTGGAAACCACCTCAAAACAGTGCAAATTTAATGTTAGAGATAGACATGTTAATGTTAGAAATAGTTCAGACACCACCTTCTCATATGCTGCGTTGTCATATTTTCTTTCTCTGGTCCCGTTTCTTCTATTTTGGATACGGGAGGGATCTTCTGTTCGTTGTTGTTTGGTAGCTGTTTGGCACAGCTGCTCTACCACTTTCTTCATCCTCTCCAGGAATTCTTTTATCTGGTCTAGGATTTCTCTCTGTAGTTTTCGGTCCTATATATATTGCTTGTTAATGTTCATGTTTTCGCGGGTCGGTGAGTAAGAGCGTCCTGCTTCCAGGTGCAATGCAGTTTCATTTTGGAGATGATTTATCGTTCCCCAGTATTCTCTCTCCCTCCTCTGGTAGGGTGGCTAAAATCGTTGTGATATAAGTTTTTATACAAATTAATTATTTATCTGCTATCTTAACTAGCTTTTCTATATTGCTGTCTTCCGCTAAGGTAATTAAACTTTTCCTGAATGCGATAAGATAACTCGGATAGGAGAAGCTCTTTCGTGAAAGGAGCATTACTTTCTAGTAAAAGATCGAAATTCTCAAGTCCCATTGCGTCTTTCACTCTTGTCAAATATGCAGAAGGAAGCTCGCCGCTTCTTCCATTTTGGATTATTTCTCTTATTTTACTCCTCAAATTAGGGAATAGGTTTTCTGTTGGCCGTAATTAACTGCTGATTGCAGTTTTCTTCAAGTGGGAACTTTATTGTAGACACTATGTTGTTGGGCAGAATAGAGCCTAAAGGTCGCACACGTTTCTTGGGATCATTCACTTCATTCAATTTAAAAATTGGTTATGTGGAATGTAACGAGGTCATGGCATCATGAACATCTAAGGCAGGTAGCACATTCACTGGTAGGCATGAAAGCTTCGGATCAAAAAGTGTGAGGGAAGTTCGGAGATAGGGTATTTGGGGGAGCCTGTTGATTAAGGCGTTCGTCTTGAGAATGCCTGGTCTTTGAAAAGGGAGTTTCCCTCTACCCATTCTTAGGTGAGGGGAATTCTTCTTTGTCACTGGCGTAGCGACCAACGAACAAATTATTTCTTTGTTATTATAAAATTGGAGGTAGGTTTAAATTTTGTAGTAATTTGCCTTTTGAAAGGGGAAAACTTAAGCTTCTCCACAGCCACACTTACACCGTAATTACTTAATTCGTTCGTGTTGAAATGTCAGAGAACTCGCCCTATACAAAATTTGCACATGTCTTCTACTATTAAAATCTGATTGGAAAATGTTCTTTGCAAGCTAGCTTTTGCTGCTGATCTTTTAATAACAGCACCAATTCCATCGCAGACACTTTTCCATGTGATAATGCAAAAAAGTGCTAATCGTAAATAATTACAAAATCCTCTAAGTGATTGCAAATGTTAATGAAGTTATATACTTATTTTTATACTGTCCTGCACACCCATCTGTAAAATAATGAATTTTCTTTGTTAGGAAGTGTTCATTTTTTTTTTTGCACAATGAATCTAAGAAATCTTCTGAAGACTACAACTTCTTGTAAAGTACACCTATCAGTAGAAATTCACTGTTTGAATTTAAATTCTCCACAATTAAATTGTTCTAAAGGCTAGAGAAAATATTTTACCTCAATTTCTCTTGGAGACCTGGTGCACAACTACATCATGCAGTTTGTAATATTGCAAACACTTTTTTCCATCAATAACTTCTATGTCTCTTGTTCCTAATGTCAAAAGTTAAAGCTTTACATTTTGGTGATAGCTACATGCACATACTATGTTCTCCTGCCCTTCCAGCCAACATACAATTTTTTGGTTTTAGCTAGCAAAGCTTGAGAAACCAATTCTTGGAGCATCAGGGGATTCTTTGTACAAGGCATATACTTCCTTTAAATTCATAAGAGACTAGTTTTTCTTACAGACTTATTTTACTCCCTTTTCCACATTCCACATACTTTGCAATCTTTATTTCCTGCACAGAATTCTGCAATAAGTTGTATTATAATTTACACTAGACCAGTAAAAATTCTTACCACATAAGCGCTGTTTAATTTTTTTATAGTGGTAGTAGGAAACATTTTATAAAATGTATTCCTTATTGGAAATAAAGTTTACTAGTCTGTATGATTGTGGAAAATGTAATGAAAAATGTGAGCACAAAAATGACCGGTATTTTAGTAAGGCTGTTCTCTATAAGCTTTCAAGCTGAGAAGGGTTATTTGTGTGAAAGTCTTTCAAAAGAACATTACAAATTTATCGCAATGAAGTGTGTTGTTATTGTTAAACCTAAGGAAAATAAATATAACAGATAATATGGACTAGTTGGAAATGTGAGGACTTAAGAGGGAGTCTTCATAGGGATTGTTACACTCTATAAAGGGTTAGTGATAACTTGAAATAGGATTAGAAAAAAGCATTATCAATATCCAAGAATATGCTTTATCATCTGATTACAGTACAGCGTTAGGTACATGGAAAACATCTGTCATTCTAAAACACAGAAAATAAAAGGAGGTAGGATCTTACTTTGTACATAAATACAAAAGCTTCTGTAAGACCTCATATATCTACTTTCTGTACAGATTAAAAAGAATTTATATAATAATTTATTTGATATTGTTCTTTATAATTTTTATTTTACAGTAATTTAAGGTAGAAACATATAATTCTGATTTAAAGATAGGTAATACTTAGTCTATGTTATATATATAGGTCTATTAGAATTGTCATCTCTAATAAATCTAATATTCATGCTTTATAATTGCCAAAAATATTTACTTATCTATACGGTTAGCGTACAAAACTATTACTTATTATATTAAATATGTTAATTGTGACGCAAAATAATTATATTTTAAAGTTTTAGAGTTAATTAGTCATTTCACAAACTTATATGTTAATCGATGTTGTATTGATCTTTACTCTCTTAGAACTGGTCTTATTAGTCCATATGTACGTTTAGAGAGTGATATACGATTTTCTCATTAATACAGAAAAACTTAATAGACATATATACTAATTTTTGAGAAGCTAAGACCTAGTCTGACCATACGTTTTATCAGTGTCCTATGCATTCTTATACATTAATTTTATCTCTTTTTGATAAAGCTAAATGCGCGAAGCAAGAATTGTAGTAGTTATATGGTTATTAGTGAAAGATCGGAATTTCTTTTTCATTATTGTACAATAGACTCTTCAATGATATACCTCTCAGAGATCTTTAAGGCTGTCTTTTTTTTACGTAATTATTTGATTATCAACTTTTATAAAACCTTTTTAACGTATAGAAGTCAAATTGAGGATCGAAGAGATTAAAATTATTTTCTTTAATTTAAGCATTCATATAATGTGATTAATTATATTCAATACTTATTAGAAAAAATAACTTCTCATGAACGTTTATAACATATATATATAAAGTTTCAAAATGACCTTGTAAATCATTTATATAATAATGGTAATTAAAAAATTTCATATAATTTTTATAACAATGTTCATATATGTCTTAACTATATAACGTATGAATTAAATCACAGTGCTTTAGTTCTAGTATAAGTGATAGATATTGCTTAGGGTCATTAATACAATAGTTTATGTAGGTCACAGAGTTATTATAATTAAAGGGGCCGTAGCACTCCTTGTATGGATATAATATATAATTAACTGATCTTACATTTGTGAAGGTAGGACTCGAGCATACCACCACTTACTTTTGATAACAGGTATGAGTCTCGATAAGGCATATAAAGACTATAAATAAACTGTTCCACTACTTTTATCTAACTCCCTGAACCCTCATACAGTGGCATACTATCTCTTTGCCAATTTGGAGGCCTCCAAATCATACTCCAAAATTGGCATAGTGTTTGAGGGAGTGACCAATTCGTTTAACCACCCACTAACTACAGCGCCGCTCATATATAACTACAAAGGGATTGCTTAGCTTGCACATCAAAATTTTGTGTTAGTAACAATTGGAAGAAACTACCAGAAAACTAGCGCTACGTTAGTAATTTGACCTCCTTACATATCAAGAATAGTGATCCTCTCTTATTAAGACTACTCCCCTACCAGTCATATGTAGCTTATTTTCTCTGCCCCTTCTGAGCAATATAAATTCCTTCTTTCTCCATTTACATGCTCGCATGTCTGTCATAGCGCTACAGTACAATGAACAGGAAGGGAAGGGAAAATAAAAATTTGCCAGGTCATTTTAAGGTTTCTAATTTTTAGAGAAGAGCCCTTATGGCTATCCTCTTTTAGATAATGATTCATAGTTGTATTATATGGAGTTGTTTACCCCTCACCTTTCTCCTGAAAAAGAAGCCTACTATGCCATGACATGAGCACAAATTGTCTAAAGAAATTAAATTAAACCCCACATGAGTCAAATAATAAAAAAATACATTTCACGTACTTTAGTAGGTAAATCTGGCTAAGTCTTAGTCAATAATGTTATAATAGTAGTTTATGTTAATGAGGTCTATAACATAGTTTTATTTGTATAATAGTCTTAATTTATTTATTTTATTCATTATTGAAATAAAAGGCATAAAAATATATGTTATTTGAATGTTATAGTCGTGTAAGACTTCCTATCTAGAGTATAGAGTCGTCAATTGAATTATTTTGAAATGCAAAAAATTGATGTGTTTCTTTTCAAAAAATGAAAAAAAAAAAAAAAAGAAACTTAATAAATCTGTTGTCTACGCGAATATTGTCTTGCTCTTCCTTAATTAAGTAATATACGCTAAAATAACGGTTCATTCCGCATAACAAGTGTGAATAGAACCTGTGGAATTGAAAATATAATGTTTGTGACTTTAAAGGTAAACAATTTGCTGCATAAAATTTAATATATGGTAAGTGGCCACACATTAAATGGTTTCACAATGTTAAAAATAAGAAATAACAATTTATTTCATAAAATGATTACCCAGTTTTTAATGTCCAAAGATGACACCAATGTTCCACTTCATGCGCAACGAACTGGCTGACCATAAAACAAAACGATTTCAAAAATATATAGTTACACAATATACTCAAAAAATAATTATAACTGTTAAGCTCTCTAGATAATTGATTATTTTTTATTTTAAATAGTTTTAAATATTTAACATGCAAAAAAAACCGAACCAAATATGTTACGACTAGGTATTTATTTGATAATTATTTACGCAAATAGTTTAATAAAACCGAACACAATGAGCGCATGTAGAACATTACCTTGGAGAACTGACCACTTATGGTGAAGAATTTATTTGAGTGATTTGGATTGACTCTTATTATGATTTAACAACTTTTCAAATACAAAAAATACTTTATTTTAATTCTACAATCTTTACTGAATACAAACGATATGTACTCAGAAAAGAGTAGCGAGAAGAGAATTGTCCTAATTCTTGAGGTATGCATTATTCCAAAAATAGTTTTATATAGAAACAAAAGATAGCGACTAAATGACGTTTCAAAAATAGGCGCTTAAGGATCAGAAGAGAAATAAGATTTTCCGTTATAAGAAAATTTTTTCTAGAGTTGGATCTGTTATGTCAAAAAGGTGTGTCCTTTAAGCAAAATTAAGACAATAGAATAATATTATTATTAACGTTTACATGTGAATGTTAATTTATTTTTAATGTTACATGCTAAAATTTAGAGTCTTATGTGAATTGTTCATTTGTAATTGTACTGATTAAATAATGTTTGAGTGAGATTAGGAGAAAAGAATTCTTATATTTTTTAAATAAAAGAGAAAAACAGAAGAGATAGTGGGAAGATTTTGTTCATCTAAAAGACCTTTCACATATGTTATAGGTTAAATTTTTGTAGTAAAACGCTTTCGTGAACTATTGAGTTATATTTAGTATAGCTTAAGTGGATGAGGGTTATTTTGATCGAGTATACTAGGGAATATTATTTAAATTGGATTTTCTAATAATTTAGTGATGAATTTTAAGGATGGTTTCGTTAGCTCATTGTATTTGTAAATGTGCTTTTGAGATTTATTATATGAACATATATTGTTTCTAAGAGTAAGACTTAATCTGTTGCCGCAAATAAATTGCCTGTCCATTATAACCTCAAATAATAAGCTAAGGAAGAAAACCCTATCGATAGTACAAGTGAAGAGTTATATTTATATGTGAAAGATTAAGTCCGTTTCTTATCATTTGTAATATTTTGAATTCTGGTATAGTCTTGCCACTAACTAATTAACGTGTATATGGATATGCTGGACAATTCATAATGTCTTAAACTGTTTCACTCTTCCCTTTGCATGTTTATTACAAGAGCGCACCCTACCCCATTGTAATAAGCGAATGATTATCCTTTTTACGATAAATGAAGATAACTTATTAAAATTTAATGTCCAAAGAGATAGAACACAAATGTCATTCAGTTGATAAGACAAGATGCTTTGTTCTCAAAGACAAACCTGCAACTATAGGAGTTCTCCAAAATTTATTGTATAATATATATTTGACAAATATTAAAACAAACAAAGAAAACATTATTCATTAGTGTCTATATAATTTTTGCGTCATTCGCACAGTTTTACTTAATAGAAAATTATAAATATACTTTAACAATGATTATCTCTAGAACAAAGCGATGAATTCATGTCAATCACAAGAAAATATTCTTAAATAATGATCTAATAATCGTTGTAACAGATAACACCAAAACACAGTGTAACATCCACCATTTTACTCTATGAGAATTGAACGGTTATTGTGGTCCTATTTAAGCACCATACATTTCAAAAATAATTAGGTAATGACTCATTTTCCGTTCACAACATATTCATCAAAAAATTTCGTATTTTCTCTCTCTCAATCTCTTTAAAGGAATACATTATAAGTCCATCAGGGAGAGGGGTTAAGAGAAACAAAATAAAACTATGTTCACTTTCGAAGAGGAATATTAAGGTATGATCAATTGAGAAGCCAGAAAACAATAGAGAGCTTCGGCACTCAGTATGCAGATTTCCATTAAAGAAAAATATTGTGTTGTCTGTGTTATTCACAAAGGTATGCTTTAAGAAAAAATATAAGCAATTAAGAGAATAAGGATACATGAATGTTAATTATTTTAATTTTATTTTTTGGTTCATAAATTTATTATTTTATTAATCTTGGTTTTAAGAACAATTTGTTAAATTCTATATTGGTGTTAACAATAATTCTTACATAGTGAAGATCAAAAATTGTATTATTCTCAATTATCTCAAAATTTATTTGAATCCAACACTTGAAGGATGAAATTATAAACTTAATATTTCATTAAAAAAAAAGTTTTGAAAGCTTATTTAAGCTATTAGCTACCATTGCTTCGCAGAACGTAGTTCCGTTTTGCTCTAAGTCCACCATCTCTGGATAATGCAGGAGACTTAGCATGGATCGCTTGAACAGGATGCCACGCGACAATAAATATCTATAATTGATGATGTGAATGTGTATATTGAAATCAATGATGAAATAATGTTTTATTTATTTGAAAATAAAATTTTAGTATTTTTTTAAAAAAAAATTTGTGGCTAATGAATTTATCGAAACCGGTTTTCCAGATAGTAAATATTTGTTCTAAACATTACATATTATATTTTGTTTGCTTGGAAGGTATTCCGGTGGTGCTGAGGAAGCACATTATGCCTTACGTTAACTGTGTTTTTATTTTTCCTTCTTGAAAACCTTGTCTGAGAATTTGCAATATATTTCAATAAGTAATGTTTATTTTATGAAAAGCAGAAGAAGTATAGTATTTATATTTTGTATGTTCCAAAAATTAGCATTTCTTTCTTTATCTCTCTAACAAGTACCCCTACAATGGGGGTAGGGGTGCGCAACATGCACAGGAAACAGAATAGTTAAGTAGAACCCGTCGCAGCCAAAAATCCATCCTAGGGCTTCACAATACCTCGATGGACTCCTACTTTGGTATCTACCTCTCTTACAACTGTTTAACCAACCAACAATCACCCATCCTTTCCATATGACTATATCATCTTGATATACCATCATTTATTCTCTCATTCACACCTTTCTTCATACCACATAGTTCTTAGACACGCTCATTCCTCGTTTTATCAATTCTTCTCACATCTAACATAACTCTAAGATTATCCATCAGAACATACTGCGACTTAGATCTAAAAATTAACAGTTATATTGCTAAATCATTTATCGATTTCTTTTACACTTGGGAATTAATGCATACTCAAAGATTGCTCTCTTTAATCGATAGATTTAATTTAGTTTAGTTTTGACAACATATATTACGTAGTAAATTTACTTGACATTCAAGGTCTTTGTTCAATTTTTTTTTAAATAAAAAATATAAATTGTATTGTATGTCACAATATTAAGGGGAGAGCACCCCATTTGGACCAAAAATTCTTAATTTTCATCCGAATTTGACCATATAAAAAGCAAACTTGCTTTTTTTTTTTTTTTTTTTTTTTTTTTTCATTTTTTGAAAACCTATGTTTTTGACATTTTGTGATTCACCTCCTACATATTTTTTTTTTCGAAATAGCATTCAACTTGAACTATATAACATTATATGAGTCTATTACCTTAGAGAATGTATTAAATTGTTGGGGATTTTTTTTGAAATTTGTGCTCAGCAATGTCGAAATTTAAAACCTACCTTTTTTGGTTTGTTTTTAAAATGAAAAATGCGATAATTTTGTTTCTGTTCTAGTGCGATAGGATGAAATTATATCAGAAAGCATTATGTTCGGGGGAGTTACACATTAATTTTATTTAGCAATTTTCTTAAATATATATATATATAATTTATATATAATATATATATTATATATATATATATAATATATATAATATATATATAATATATATTATTATATAATATATATATATTATATTAATATAATATATATATATAATAATAATATTATATTAATATTATATATATATATATATATTATATATAATATAGAAGTAAATATCTTACAAAATCAATATATCAACTATAAAATCTTATAAAAAATTATAATAAAAATACCTATAAGTTTCTTTGAATGGTCTATCAAAATTATGAGAAGAGGACAGTAAGCGAGTCGTTAGTCAAAAAGTATTCAAAGAAGTTAGGTAAAGGTCAGTCCTACGATAACAATAAGTGTTGACAAATTCCTTTAAAATAATAATTCTATACCATAAGTGACCAACGAAAATAAATATTTTCCAATTTAAATATCATTAAAGATACATATCTTATAGACATTTATAACAAAAGACTAAATCATCAATTAGTCACTTCTGTAACAAAATAAAAAATACAATGATAAATACTTTCTAATTAGATGGATTCTAAATTGGGATGTAACATGGCCCCTTTCGTAAAACGTTTCACCATGTACCTACCTGATCTGATAACAAGTTATATATATAATTTACTTATTACATTTTTTCACCCCTTTAATTACAATCCCAACCCTATATCCTCAATTCCAACAATATTTTCTGTTATTTTTCTTGGTTAATCCATCTGCTAATTGAATTCTTGAATTCACCCACTCAACTGATTGAACTACACCATTTTCCATTTTCTCTTTTAAATTCGCTAATTCTATCCTAGTATCCTATTCTTAACCCCTTTTGTAGAATTGATGCTATCCTTTAAGGACTTGCAGTCAGTCATTGCTATTATGTTTAGGTTGTTTTTATTTGCTGTTAATTCTTCCCACAGATATTTAATATATTCCCCCCACTCTGTAGCCTCTACCATGCTCAAGGTTTCGGCTGACAAAGTGGAACTTACAACTCTTTTAGCCACTTTAGATTTCCATAATAATGGACAAGTATTGCCCACCGTGTCTTTTACTCTTATACAATATCCTATCTGAGTTCTGCCTCCACTTATGTTGCCAAAAGAAGCATCTGAATATACCTCCAAACGCATTCTTCCTTTCTTAAGCTTAGGTATTCTCATTTGAACTTCTTCTCTTTTTGCTCTTTCTGCAACCCTTATTAAGTCATTATAGTTTTCTACTGTAGCCTCTTTCATATTTCTTCCTAGAAAACTCACCTCAAAACTTAAATCAGGACGAGTATTCTGTGATAACCAGTTTAATTTTCCTAACAGAGATCTATACCAAGTCATCTCTTCTTCATTCAACTTTTCATCCTTTTTTTTCTTGTTTAAATGCCTTATTACTAACTTATCTCTAGCATAACTACTCTGACTTAATACAATATCACCATTCTTCTCTTGCATTACTTCTATTCCCAAATATTTAAAAACCTCACTTTCTTCCCTTCCAACTTTTAATTCTTTCTTAACTTCAGATATAATCTTATCCTCAAACTCTTTATTACCTCCATAAATGAGATCATCCACATGTATGCCCATTATTCCATAAACTTCACCATTCTTCTCCCATTTAAATATAGTATTATCTATTTTACTCCTTTTACCGCCAACTTTCATCAACACTTCAACTAGACTCTCGTACCATTTTCTGGCTGCATCTTTCAGCCCATACACTGTCTTTTTTAGTTTCCATAACTTTAAAGTGTTCACCTCATAAGGAGGTTTTATCAATACTTCTCTCTCCATCACTTTTCCTTGCAAATATGCCGTTTTCACATCAAGGGTCTTTACTTGCCATTCGTTCATGTTTATTATGGATAGTATTATCTTCAATCCTTCTATGGAAAAAGTCGGAGCTTCACAATCTTCTGTTTCAAGATACTCTTTCTCCATAAAACCTTTCACAACTAATCTTGCTTTCCATATCTTCCCACCTTCTTTCTCCTTTTCTGTAACTATCCATCTAGTTTTAAGAATCTTGTTCCCTCCATTATCGTCTACCTCTTCAAATACATTATTTTCTTTCCAACTATCAATCTCTTTCTCCTTGGCTTCTTTAATTTTTTTCCATTGGTCATATTCATTACTGTTAAAGTACACCGTTTCTCCTTCAATAAAGTACGATTCTTCTAGAGTCTTCTCTTCTTCCACTTCATATTCTCTTAGGTCTGCCCAAAACTCCTCTTCAGAGTCTAAATCTTTAACATTATAAGTACCATCATATTTACCTCCTCTTTTTCCTCCTAAACTCATCACTTTCACTCTTCTCCACCCTTCTTCATTATCATGTTTTATTCGATAATTTTTTCCTTTTTTCATGTTCTTAGGATCAATTCCTTCCTCTTCGTTAATCTCCTCATTTCCTTCAACCTCTTCCAATTCTTCTCCTCTTCTATCCCCTTCTTCTTCTTCTTCTTCTTCTTCTTCTTCTTCTTCTTCTTCTTCTTCTTCTTCTTCTTCTTCTTCTTCTTCTTCTTCTTCTTCTTCTTCTTCTTCCTTTTTACCTCCTCCTTTGTCCTCTTCCTCCAACTCCTCTCGTATTTTCTGTATTTTGGTTATATGTATCTTATTAACTTCTCTGATTAACGCTCCATGCTTTACCATGACTATTTTTCCATCTCTTCCGATTATCCTACCCGGTCCTCTCCATTTCTCTTCTCCTTTTTTCTTGTAATAAACTTTGTCTCCCACTTGTGCTTCTTCAATCCTATGCAATCTAATTTTACCTTTTAAAGCTCTCCTTATCCGATCTCTACATTCTTTTCCTTGCACACTATCTTTAACTACAGTTTGTATTTGCATTAGTTCCTTCAATTTTTCTCCTTCTATTTCCTCTTCCAGTTCCGTTGGACTAAACTGTTCCATATCTTGTTTTCCTCTGTAGTAAATCCCAAACACTTTCTGATTGGGAGAATATCCACCGCTCATTATCCTATCATTCTTTGCACTCACCATCCACATTAGGATCCAATCTCTCCCTTTAACTCCATCTTCTTTTAATTTTCTCATTCCTTCCTTCAAAATACCAACTGTCTTTTCACTCTTTCCGTTGCTCCAAGGACTCTCACTCGCCGTACATAATATTTCAATACCCCATTTTTCTGTGAATTCAATTATCTCTTCATTTTGAAATTCCCTTCCACCATCAGTTATTATCTTTTGTGGGGCTCCAAAATAACTTATCCATTTCTCCATCACACATTCCAAAATACTGGAGGGTTTCTTATCTTTTAACCACTTAGCTTGACAATAGTGGGTTGCCCAATCTACCATGACTAGAAACTTTTCTCCTTCCAATTCCCCTATGTCCATCGATAATACTTCGTTGAAATTTTTTGCTAAAGGAAGTCCTACTATGGGTCTTTCCGGGCTTTTTTTTATATTTTTTACATGTCTCACAGCCATTACAAATTTCTTTTAAAGTTTCTAATCTTTCTTTCTTCATCCTCTGATAATTAACATCATGATTCCAGGCTTTGCAAATCATTTGTTGCAGTTTATCATATGCACAATGACCAAATTGCAAATGCAACCGTTTACAATTCTTCTTCCACTTTTCTTCATCATTAATATTATTATTTTCACCCATTGTCAACCACACTTTCTTCATATTATTCCCTTCCCTTAATTTTATTCTTATATGGCCTTTGTTATCTATATTTATAGGTATTTTTTTGTTTAATAAATAGTTACATTCAAGATATTTATTTACAAAATCTATCCTAGCACCTAGCTTACCTAAAACTGTAGTACCTATTAACCACGGAATATTACCTTCTACTACTTCAGTTTCCAGTAATGCATTACTATTCCCTAGAACTATCGGTATTAAAAATTTCCTATTACAATTATATTCCTTCTCCCCAAAAACATAAGTTGTTTTTACTTTTCTTTCTGACTCCCTCATCTTCTCCAGCTCTTCTCTAGTGAGAGTTGATAAGATTGCTCCTAGTCACAATTCTCCCACGACACTATTCTTACATCCTGTATCAACAATCGCACTTATTATATCCCAATTGTCCTCTTCTTCAATGCCCTTTTCTCCTAATAATACTATCTCTTTTGTTAACTTTTTCCGTTCGTTACATACATTAGCTAAATGTCCTTTTTCTTTACATTTATAGCATTCTTTGTCTTTCATCCAACAGTTATCGACCACATGACCTTTCTTACCACATCCATTACATTCTTTATCGATTTTCCTATATTCTGGACAAAACTTTTGCACATGTCCTTCTTTCTTGCAGTTATAACAAGTGAATTTCTTTTCTGAATTTTTATTCCTATCTCCACTATACCACACCTTATTTTGGTTCTGGTAACTCTTTCCCATAATACCTATTAATAGGCTAGTTACTTTGTTATACGATATGTCGCCTTCCATTGCTCCTAACATTATTTTCTCCTCATTTTCTGATAACTTGCTTCTTCCCAATAACAAACCTCCTTTATGTTCATCACCTAGATCTGTCATGCCAGCTGCTGTGCATCTTCTTAAGGCCACTTCAAACCTACATACAAAGTCTTGTATTTCTTCATTAATACCTCTTTCTATTCTGAAGAAAGCATTCATACTATCCATCTTTTCCCTTTTTCTATCACTACTATACTTCTTTTCTAGTACACTCATTATCTTATTAACACCATCGCTACAAACTAACTCGTCTCTTGGTAGACCTCCCACAAGCTCCCAAGGTTCTCCACATAGTGCACTTCTAATCGTTAACCCCGGATATTTGTCTATATTTTTGTTTCTCCAAATCCAATCTTCAACCTTTCCTTTCCACTCTAAAAACTTCTCTTTCTTTCCATCAAAAACAGGGCACTTCTCACTCCTTTTGTTCCTATCATTGCTTTCATCGTCTGAGCCCATGTCTCATAAAGGTTCTATTGATGATTTAGAATTGAAGTAAATATCTATATCAAAATCAATATATCAACTTTAAAATCATATATAAAATTATATAAAATTACCTTATTAAGATTCTTGTTGGTCTTTCAAAATATGGACATAAAGGTCAGTTAGTTCAAAAAAGTATACAAAAAGTTTAAGTAAAGTCAGTCCTCGATAACAGATAATTAACCACAAATCCTTGAAAATAAAAGCTCTATTACATAAGTGACCAACGAAAATAAATATTTTTCCTTTTAAAATATTTTTATAAACACAATACTATAGACATTTATATACAAATATTAAATCATCAAATCGTTCATTTCTGTAATAAAAAATAAATAAAACATAATTAAATACTTATCTTTAGCAAATGGATTCAACGGAAAAGATGTAACATTGCCCCTTTCGTGAAACGTTACACAAATTCCTTACCTTTATCTGTAACAATATATATATATATAATATTATATATATATATATATATACTATATATCTTTTATGAAAATATATATATATATATATATATTAATATATATATATATTATAGATTATATATATTTATATATATATAATATATTATAAACTTGACCTCCTATCCAAGACATACAGCTAAATCAAGAAGGATGTCACCCCCCCACCACCTACAAAAAATAAAAAAAAATGCCCCCCCCCCCAAGTCACACCCTTCCTCCACACTATACACTCTTTTACGCATACCTACTCACCACAACCCCAACTATAAAAATCAACAGCTATGCAGACCACCTAACAATCACAGAACAAAACTCCTCTATAAATAGAGCAAGTAGAGAACTACAGTAATATATAACTCGACTTGAACTATTTCTATCAACAAATAGAATTACTGTATCCCCCTCCCAATTCCTCTATCGCACTACTTGCACATACTGTGGTAGAAGAGAATCTAATACCCATCCAACTGTGTTCCTTTCAAACATCAGACTACCTCTTAATAAACAACCCACTATCCAGGGCTTAACCTTCGACACACACATGACATTCACCCCCTACACACACACACACACACACATACATACATACACATGAACAATATTACCTTGAGCCACACAAATTAACCACTATGAAAGCATTAACTGGAACAAATTTTGGTCAAAACAAAGAGACCACACTCAATAGAATACAGGTAATACCCAATACCTTAAATTATGCTTCACCAGCCTCGTCACCAGCATTATTACAGTCTAATATGCAAAAACGAATTAGTACAAAATTAAGCTCTTAGAATAATAATAATAACAGACTGCCTTTCCTCCACACTGCCTTCCCTCCATCATTCATCACTTACTGACTGAAGCAAAAAATTATTCCTGTAAAGTCCTCATCTCGACGTGATAATATGCTGCCAATTATACAGCAAGTCATTCAATAGACCACCCTCTACATCAAACATTACAGCAACCCCTTCCACTGGCTTTATACCGCTCTGACATATACAACACGCTCCCCCTCCCCCCCTGCCTCAGAATACTGCCTTTTTTAAACACAACCACATTCCGTTAACCAAAAGAATGATTTCTGCTTATCCAATTAACAGTATACTTCAAACATATCTGCTCGAATTATCTCCTGCAGAATAAGCTTTAAATAGTCAAACCAGAGTAATCCTCTCATTTTAACGCTCTGGCCATCATTCCTCCCTTTGGGAGTATAAATAAAATTTGTATTGCTACCTCTTCCCACTGCCACTAACAATATACAACACAGGACATCTGCTACACTGCGCGGACTTAACGGACATTAAAAATAGTTTTGATCCATTCTTTCTGATGGATCTCTGGGTTCGGCCTGCCATAGTGGCACAATATCTCGAGGAATCTCATTTATCGTAGGAGAGGAGTGATGGGCGACCAAGTATAATATATAATATATATATAATATATATATATATATATATAATTATATATACTATATAGTATATATATATTAATATATATATTATATATATATAATATAATATATATTTAAACTATATATATTATATTATATAGTATATATATATATTATGAACTTAAACAAGAACTAAGAATGGAAATGACCAGACAATATTTTACCTTTAACTTCTTTGATGACGCAAAGAAAATATGATGAAATATAGCGGTTGTACAGTAGGAGACAAAGTAGCCTATGCCTGATTACAGATGTTAGTAATATTATTAGATAATATTGACAGTGAGAGACTTATTGAGTTATATATTAGGAAGGATTGCAACTCACACAATCACACCTATAGACTCACACCACATTTATGATGTCGAATATAAGTATTTCATTCAATACTTTCATTCCCTTCCAATTCTGATCCAGCGAGACAATGCCCCAAAGCCTAAAAGAACAAGAGACAAAAGCCCAAAAAGCAGCGGATACACAAATCTAACTTTCGATTTAAACTTAATCATAAGTTCGTCATTAATATTAAGGATAATATATCAATGCCATACAAATATACACATTATTATAGAGGGTACCGAATTCCGGCCGGAATTTGACATTTATTTCCGGTTCCGGTTCCGCCGGAATTTTGAAAAATTCCGCCCGGAACCGAATTACTTTAACTTAAATTAACTTTCCTTTCTAAACACTTTTGAAAAATATTGCTGAATTAAGATGAAGTAAAAGAAAAACTGTTAACAGTATTGGGCAATATTTTTTAACGTTTTCCTCAAAAATATTTCCTTCTTTGAAAATGAAATAATTTTTCTGGTCTATGGAGACTGGAAAGGAGAGTAATTTTGGGCTAGTACTGCTCATATTTCGGAATTTAGTTTTTTCCAGTTATCCATCTTGTAAGCAACTAACACCAGAAATGATTTCACTTTATTTTTCTGGTAAAAAAGTTGAAAAGAGTGAGCGGAAGAGAGAAACTGAAATTCCAGTAAAGCATCTACAGTTAACTGACTCCTGTCACATTCACTTTCTTCAAACTTATAGAAACTAAGTAACTTTGCATAATTTCTTATCATTATAGCATACCTGATGAATTTTAAGTACTTGGCAAAAATCTAAGTTATTATAGATAATGCACGTTCTGAAAATGACTCATTGCCTAAACTTTCTTCTGTACTGCTACTACTATTACACTGGGTAACCTTCATTTATTTGCATATTTCTTCTAGCAGGCATCGTGCACGTCAGGTTTGTCATTCATAGAAAAAAAGTCAGTTAGTTATCTTTGGGTTCTATACAGTATTTAAAAACAAATAATTGTTTTGATATCATTGCCTACTTGATCCTTTCTCTTCCTTTTATTCATAAATCTAAACTAATGTCTTCATCAGCATCCTCATTATTATCAGTATCCAGAACATTATGATGAATTATGCTGGAGATATAATTGATTTTGCCCTTTATAGTTTCCGTAACCATGAGAAATGGTTGCAAAACTCTTATAATTTTTTCAAGTATGTGCCATTTATTAGCAGTCAAAGCTTAAATAATTGATTGTTCTATAATATAAAAACCTTGCATGGTCTTTTTCAAACATTCAATTCTTTCTAGAATCAAATATGATTGCTATTCCACCTTGTATTAACACCTTGAATTGGCATAATGGCTTGCAAGATTGATCCAAGTCTCTTGTATTCTTTAAGTTAATTACAGCTCAAAACTGAATGATTGAAATGTGTACAAATATTTCTACATTTCTTAATTTAAATCACACTGTTCTTTGAGGAAATAAGGCATCTTAATAAATTGAAGTTTAGAAAAAAACAAGAAAAACTTGTGTATCCTGCTAAATCATTCCAAGTTTCATTGTTATATGCTCTATTCTAAGATCAAATGGATTGATGTTAGAGAATTTCGCCAAATTAGTTCATTGTAATTTCAAAACTCATAGTGATTTTAAGTTCCAGTATTGAAACTGGGAAATACTTGCAATGGGGAGTACACAGTCCATTTTTTTCAAACTCGCGGTAAGCCAGAGTGCATTTAAAGAAATAAATGAGTCATTGAATTATTTAGCTCTCTAGTATACTATAGTAAAATTATATTCTGATCGAGCACTGTCAGAAAATAACTTCTCGATACTGCTGATCTCAATTTCGGTATGAAGTTTAAAATTCGAACATTGTTACAGTGAAATACCTATCAAAAATAAAAATTTTCTACTAGTAATAACTCATTCTGGAGTAAGAATGGCATAATTCTACCCGTAATCCCTTGCTCTTCTGCTGACTCATTGTGAATAAAGGATTCATATTTCTGTATTTGTCATATATGCCAAATCTTTTTTGGGAGAAACCTCTCCTCAAAACTCACTTATTTCACGGCTTGGATCTATTGCTCTTTTGTGGATTTCCCGGTTCTAGAAAATACAAGACTCTTCGCCTCTTAGATAAATTTGTTTGACTCCATAATATCTCTTCAATGATGATAGATTTACTATGCTTCATGAAGTGGCGTTGCAACTTAAATATAAGATTTTTATGTTTGAAAGTTAAAATTATAATATTTTGTTTATTACTAGTATCTTTATATATTAGAGAAACTTTAAAATCTGGTAAATAAAATTACCGGTTTCGTTGCCGAATTTATCGGCCGGAATTTTTTTGTTGATTCCGGCTAACTTCCTTTTTCAGTGTGATTCCGGCCGTATATAAAAATTTTTCACCGTTCCCGTATTCATCCCCTAACTTTTATAGTTATCTTAATTTCATTTAAATAGATATAGTAGAAAATTTATTCAACACTATTACATATCAAACACTTGGCCAAAGAGATAAAAGAATATGCTATTTCATATATATCAGATCCTTATTTATCTAAAATCCTCAAAAAAACCCCTCTTTAATCCAGTATTGGTTTAATTTATTCAAACCTACCCTACGGAGAAGAATGAATCCCCTATTTATTCCCATCCACACTAGCTCTCTGCATGCATTTCTTATTTCTCAACGAACCTATATATAAAACAAATCCTCTACAACCCTTTATCTCACCCTTCTCTTCCCTCCTTTTCACTTCTTTTATTCTTCCTCCCCTTCCAATACCGTTTAATATTTTTTACGCTTACTCTTTCCTTTGTTAACACATCTGCTTTACTTGTCATCAGTAAGGTAGCCATTCAATTTCTCTTATTTCTTCTTTTTCAACCTAATTTATCTTTCCTACAACATCCTTATGTCCAATTTGTAATCTTTTATTCAAAACCCCTGATGTAGACCCTAACGCATTTACCAGGGTTTTGCTATCTACTTTCACTCTTATCTCTATTAGGTCACCTGTCAATTCTGTCCATAATTCCCTTAAGTACATTCCCGTGTCGATCCCTTCGTTTAATGCTAATGTCTCGGCCTCTATCGTTGACTGGCTATCCTTTTCGCAACCCCCGATTTCCAAAGCAAAGGACATTTGTTCCCTAACTCATCCTTTATCCCTATTAAATACCCAATTTGTGATTTCATGCCTTCTACATTCCCAAATGACGCATCTGTGTAAATCTCAAATTCAAGCTCATTACCCTTCAGCTTATCCATCCGCACATGCATCCCTTTCTTTCTCACCTTGTCTATCACTCTATCTACTTCTTTCATATTGTTCCCTGTTGCCTGTTTATTGTGTTTACTTAGACCGCTAACGTCAAAAGATATGTCCGGTCGTGTGTGTTGTGCAACCCAATTAAGTTTCCCTATATGTGATCTGTACCTTGTCATTTCTGTGTTTGTTAACTTTCCACCATTCTCAA
>JABUQX010002298.1:0-5000 GCA_015478945.1 Trachelipus rathkii | reverse complement strand
AATTAATAATTGGATGATGGAGTGAAAAGGTTTTTTCTGCTTTTGAAGTTTATTAATTGTGCACGTGAAATAATAATATGACAGATGATATAATCAATTTTGTAATCACAATGGGCAGAAAGTACTTAATTATGGAATAGACAAAGTTAATTTGATATAATAATAATGACACGGCAAACTGCCGGCTTAGTTGGCCCTATGCTATCTGACTAATACGTCTGCCTCTTTCGGCTTCTCAAATCACAATCCCGTCTTCGGCTGGGGCCCCTTAGGGCGGCTTCCACAAGCTCTCCCCAAACCGTTACAAGTTTGAAGCTTTAACCCTAAAATGTTGGCATTGTTAGGCATTCGTATGCCTCCAGTATTTTTCCACTTGTATTTCAAGGAGTTTGAGAGCTTCATTCCCCCACTTAAGTGGGGGGGTATGGCACTTACATGCCCCGCTCCCTCTCTCCTCAACATGCATCTGGTAAACGAACGTTTAACAGATCAAAGTGGTGTCCCTGGAGTGCAGCTCAAACAAATTGCAAAAACAAATGGAAGAGAGCTTCCATTTGTGATAATTGCAATATGTTTGATAGCTAGACACACTGAATGCCTTCCTTAATTCTATTACAAACAATCTCAAGGATAGAGGAAGGAAGATAGGTGGAAAACTACTTGAGGAGGGTAAATTACAACTACTAAATATTATTATTCAATATTTTGGGTACACAATCTTTGCACTTGCAAAATTTCTAATTACATAACCTTTGACCGCGTTACCTGTAAAAGAAAAGATTAGTAAGATGTTGTCTACATATGATTTCTTTCTCTCACATTTTTATTATATTTATTTTTCTGCTATTTTCTACTCTGATCGGCCTCCGCTAAATGGTAATAGATCTTTATGTTTCTTAAATTCTCCGCTACAGGCTGACCATTTTTTAAGATATAAACCGTGTTATTAGTGAAGCGCAATACCTTATAGGGCCCCTGATACTTTGCTTCTAGCTTGCCTAAATTATATTGTTTGTTTCTTACAAGAACTAGCTTTGTTTCCTTCAAATTTTTAGGAACGAACACGGATCGGTTCTTCAAAGTGGCTCTCGGTGCCAACGGCTGAGCAAACAACCCTGCTAACTTGTTTAAATATTTATCATAACACATAGCTTCTCCAGGTCTCTCTGACTCTACTAATCTCCCAGGTATATTCACATTTTGGCCAAATAGCACCTGAGAAGCTGTTATACCATTTTCTGTCAAAGGAGCCGTTCTTATTGCAAAGAGCGCGAACGGAAGGACTGATACCCAATCGTGATGTTTGAACTCGTTTTCGCTTAACATGCAACGAAGGCTGGCTAATAAAACTCGATGCCTATTTTCAAGATTTCCGTTGACTTGTGGGCTTCCCACTGTGGTGCAGATATGTTCTGCCCCAATCATCTTACAGACCTCTTCAAACAGGTGGGCTTTAAAGCATCCTCCATTGTCACTGAGAATTTTGTCAGGCACTCCAGTGAAAGGGAGGATCTCATACAATAAGACTTTAATGACGCTTTCAGCATTCATCTCCTTTAAAGGGATGGCAAAAAGATAACTACTGTACCTATCGATTGCAGTAAACAAATATTTATAACCCCTGCAGCTGCTCATTTTTAATATGTCAATCTGCAACATTTCAAACTTATACGTAACTTCTCTGAATTGGCCATAATTAGGACTAATAGTGCGTGCGCTTTTACTTATTTGACATTCATTACAAGCCCTAACTATCTCCTTAATTCGTGTGTGCATTCTTGCAAATACAAACTCTGCCTTTACTGCAATTTCCGTTCTCTTAACCCCTAAGTGGCCTTGCAAGTGCAACGTCCTTACCACTTCCGGTATGCAGGTCTCGGGCAAGATGACACGAGAATACCCCAGTGATACGTCCACATAAAGCTTTAGACTTTCTTTATTAAACCAAAAATTTTGTTCCACCATTTTCAACCCACTTTTTTCTCGGTTATTGATTAATGACTTTATGAAAGTATCTTCTTTCTGTTTTTCGCTTATGTTTTTGTAGTCAATACTCTTTAAGAATCTATCTATGACTAACTTATTTCGTTTATTGCATTCTGATATCAAATTCACGGTTAATTCTTCTAATATTTCTCTATTCTCTCTTTTATCATCCTTTTCCTTTTCTCTTTCGTACCTGGATAGTAAATTCCTTTCTAGGGCGACACGCGCTTCGAGTTCTGTCTGCGGTTTTTTAAAAGTCAAAGCGGTTTGTTTACTACCTTCTACAACTTTTGGGCCACTAATTTTATTGCCTACTATAGTATCGGTTGTAGAATTTAAAAGGCCTATGAATGAACTATTTTCGAGTGTTTTATCACTCTCTATTTTATTTGTTTGTTCGTATGCTATTTGAAAATTTGGATTATTTTTAATGATATATTCCCTTAACGGATTGTACTTTATACTAATTAATTTGAAAATTACATTATAAGAGCTTAGTAAATTTAATTGACGGACTTGTTTTGCGTTTTGATTTAATACATCATTTGTTTTGTTATATAAGGTGATTAATTCTTTCAAATGAGTATATATCGTTATTTTCCTCCCACTTAGTAGGTACCCGAATTTGTTAAACATTTTGTTTAGTATTAATAGCTGTTTACTTATATCATCATATCTTTTTTCAATAGCCGACTGGGTGGATGAATAGAATGCATAAGGGCGGCTGTCTTGATCATCCCCCAGAATAACGCCTGATAAAGCATTTGACGAGGCATGGATGAATATTTTTATGGGGGTTGATGTGCCGGGGTAGGCTAATAGGCAGGAATTTTTTATAGCGTTTTGGACAGCGCTAAAAGCCTTCTCGGACCTCTCGTTCCACAGTATTCTTTTTCTGGAATAAGATTTTCCTTTTAAATAGTCCGTTAATGGACCCATTAAGTCTGCTAAGCAAGGGAGCATTATTCTATAAAACGAAAGTTTTCCAATTAACCCCCTCATCTCCCTAATAGTATGCGGTTTTTTATAAGTTACTATCTCTGCAACTTTCTCTGGATTCGCTCTAACACCTTCAGCGCTTATTATGAAGCCTAAATATTCTAATTCTGATACTCCAAATCTACTCTTTTTTTCATTAACACTGATAAATAAATAATTTAATCTTTTTAAAACAGTTTCAACAAGTCTTTCATGCTCTTCAGCTGTTTCTGTGAACAGTAAAATATCGTCTATGTATACGTGACAGTTTTTTAAGTCAGACAATAATATATTCACCATTCTTTGAAATGCCGCAGGTGAATTTATAAAGCCCATTGGCAGAGAGGTGTATATAAAGGTCCCGAGATTGCTTGTGATTGCAAAGTACTTCTGGCAATCAGGATGTAAAGGTAAATTGTAAAAGCTGTTCGTTAAATCTATTTTAGAGAAATACTTAGCACCTTTGAGTGCGAAAATTGCATCGTAAATATTTGGAAGACCGAATATATCCACCTCTGTTCTTTTATTAAGCTCTCTAAAATCTGTCACTAGTCTAACTCTCCCCCCTCCTTTATCCAAAACACTAAACGGCGCTGACCAGGTGGTACTTGCACGCTTTAAAACCCCGGCCGCTACTAATTGGTTTAATTCCTTTTTTGTTGCTTCATACAGTTTATGCGGGACCCTTCGGCCAGGTAACCTTATAGGTGAGCCTTTTATGGTCGGCTTGTATGGGTACGCACAGGCCAACTCCCTCAATATCGTTTCGGGTATATCTCCCACTTTTTTCCCTCCCCCCAATTCTGTCTCCAGTTCACCTCCTTCTCTCGTATCCCTCATTTCTTGTCCCCCATACTTAGAAAATATTTCATCCCATTTTTTTCGTTGTTTTATTTTTAAATGAACATTCTCATCTAAATACGGGTTTAAAAATAATGTTTTATACTTATACAAAATATCATTAAGAGGAAAGAGTGGGCTAAAAGGCAAAGAGGTGAGAGTTTTAGGGGGAGATTCATGCGAAAGATCATGGGAGAGTGCGTTTATTTTTAAAGAGGATATAGAATGATCGGGCCTTAATAATACGGTATGATTAGTACTGGGATCAATTAATACATCGTTCTTAAAATCTATCCCAAACCCAAAATGTTTCAAAAAAGTGATACCTATTATGTTTAGTTTTACATCTGCTATATAAAATTTGTGTTTATATATTTTATTCAAACCAATATCTAAATCTATATCAATATAATCATAAACATTTATTTTGGTGCCGTTGGCGGCTAAAATGTGGCCCATTGGTCGTTTCGACCTATGAATGGGGCTAGCCCTAATCAGGTCGATTTCCGAGCCTGAATCTAATATGTAAAAATTATTATCAATTCTATTCAATACTTTATATAGTTTAGAGCCAGCTACATCACTTTTAGAGAGAGGGGTGTTATGTGTTTTTTCTTGTACGGCCGAGATAATTGGTTCTCTGCACAAATTAGAATTTAAACAGGTATCACCCGTCTCTCCCAAAGCTTCGCATTCTGCACTCAATGATAATACCTTCCGATCATTCTCATATCCATTACTCAAAGAACTATTAAAAAATATATACCCGACATGCATATTAGAATTATAATTACATAATACCTGATGACTATTGTCTCTCATATTTTTATTATTTAATATATGGGCTATGGCAATTTTGTCCTTTTTTATTTCATTTTCAATTTCAATTTCGTTTATATGACAAGCGCTTTCGGTTTTTCCGGACTCATCAGCGTTAACAATAGAAACATTTTTATTATTTATATTACATGGAATTTCATTATTATATAACATTTCATTTTTATTATTAACATAATTAAAGTTCACATCATTCTTATTATTATTATTATTATTATTATTATTATTATTATTATTATTATTATTATTATTATTATTATTATTATTATTAGTATTAGTTTTAATATTGCCATAGCTTGTTTCAGCATTAAATTTGAAAATCTTTACATAATTATTAAAAGATACTGTTTTACCTCGAT
>JABUQX010002297.1:12500-27500 GCA_015478945.1 Trachelipus rathkii | reverse complement strand
GTCCCCCTTACTAATAAAACCTCATCCCCCAAAATACCTATTCCGTTTTTTACCATCAAACCCACACACATTCACTAACACCTCATCATTACTGTTAATATTGTGCAGATTTTTCGAAGTGTTCTTTCCACACTCCCTCACATTCCATTTCATCAGTTACAGAAAAGCACCATCCCTATTTCATTTTCTAACCAGATTCCCCTTATTCTCATTCTTAACCTTTCGCGCTTCCTTCCAAAGAGCTTCCTATTTCCCTTGTATTTCCTCATTCATCCCCTTCCCAAACTGTTCATTACCTCTTGTTTTCTCCTACGTATGCACCTTTTAGTATTCTTTTTTCCTCCTTATATAATTCCAAGCATCTTTCTTTTGGAAATTCAATGAAATTTTGAAATTCTAAAATTAAAATTCATTTAATCCTTACCTACATCTCTAAGACTAACTACTCCAACACATCCTCCCTAAAACGCATTTTCAAACCGCCTACTCACACCTTCAATAAACAGTTCACAATGTGTGTAGCAAAATCCCTTGTTTTAACTGTACCTCTTGCTACATTTGGCAAAACTAATGATTTCACTAGACGCCATTACCAACACAAACATGACCTCACTTTTGACTCGCAAAACTCGGCACTCACATTACGCAGAAACCAATTCAATCACAACATTAACATTAAAGGCATGACACCCATTTTACAAGTACGGAGCACGCAAGGTGTTGGTGTGGAAGCCGGAGGCGAAATTTTTGAGGGCTGGAGCCGGAGCCGGAGCCGGAGGCGAAATCTTTGGGGTGCCTGGAGCCGGAGTTGAGGCGAAATTTTTTGAGGGGCTGGAGCCGGAACCGGAGTCGGAGCCGCAAAAAAAAAGACGCTGCTCGGCTCCGGCACGTACAAAATTAAGTAATTATTTATTTTGATTACTACAGGTTATATATAATAGATATATATATATATATATATATATATATATATATATATATATATATTATATATATATCATATATATATATATATATAGATATATATATATATATATATATATATATAATATTATATATAATATATATTATATTAATTGAGATCACCTCAATCCTTAAATAGTTCTATAGTTTGGGACATTGAGTTAAAAGTTTTTTCTGATGTAGCGGATTATATATATATATATATATCATATATATATATATAAATATATATTATTATATATATATATATATATATATATATACATATAATATATTATATATATATATATATAGATATATATATATATATATATACTATTATTCTCTTTTTCAGATATATGCTTATGTTTATTTTTTGTTCAAAAACTAAAAAAGGTTCTATACTTCTTTAGGCAACTTTAATTAAATAAGTTTAATATCCTTAGAAAAATCATGTCAACTAAACCAAAGTCGAAAACACTTCATGTACTTGAATATTTTATCCTCTCTGAAGATAAAAGTACTGCATTTGTTTCTCAAATTTATGAAATAGTAACATAGTTAATGGCGAAACAAGTCAGTTAAACATGATTTAAAGAGTTTACCAAACCACCAGTTACTCATGGGAGCCACAATACATCTACTGGATCCTTTAAATTAATGCGGCATTTAAAACGCTCTTCATCAAACATTGCTGCCAATTGTTTAAAAAGAAAGGTGAGGAAAAAGCTGTTCAGGATGAACCTTTATTTTTGAAACCTCAGACTAAAGTGGATACTTCTTTCAATTGTTAAAAACTTGTTCTGTCTATGTCAAATGAAAAATTCAAACTATAATTGATTATTAATGGTTGTTTAAGATAGTGACCCATTAGGATTTTTTGCAAGAGCCAGGAATTAAAGCCAATGTGGAGACAATGAACTTCGAAACTGAAGTTCCTAGACCGAGAAAATATATTCGAAAAACAGCTTCTCGATGAAGACGGTTAAGCAAAAAAATAAGCTTAAAAATTTCTAAAGGGACGCTTCTTGCATTTTAAAAATGGATGCGTGCACAAGGGCCAAAGCAAATTATTTGCTATTAATATTAGATATGTGGGCGTAGATAAAAACAATATTAATAATACGCTAGCAGTAAGGAAATACCAAAATCGCAACATTTCAGATAATATATCCGAGAACTTGTTATTGACGATGTTTTAAAAAGAATTCGAAATAATAAGAGGCAAGTATCTAGCTTAGTTACGGATAGCGCATCAAAAATGATCAGTACGATTGAAAAATTAAATAGGAGGACAATGAGGATGAGGAACAGAAGCTGGTAAAATGTGATTATTTGATTTATGAATGTCAAAAACGAAGAATGGAATAAATTATTTTCAAGAGTTAATTTGATAAAACTATGAAAGACTATGTTCCGATGATATTAAAATTCACAAATGAGGTGTGAAGTTTATACTTTTTGTATCAGCGGCATGATTTTTTTTTTTTTTTTTTTTTTTTTTAACAGCTTGTCACCACCACTCACGGGGCAGAGCCCTATTCATGGAGGGGGTGTTGCACACCAAAGTTTCATCCGCTAGCGCAAATTACGCAGATGAGCACAGAGGCAGGCTTTAAAGTGAGGAGATTAAATTCAGCAGGAAACACAGAAGATGGAAGAGAATTCCACAGAACAGAGGTGGCAGGAAAGAAGGAAGCACCGCAGCGAACTAGCCTGGAGTTACCAAGATCCACACAAAACTCGTGCGCAGACAACAGCACCCCTTGTGCTACGAGGGCGTCGTTAAAAGGTGGTGGTACGCGAGTGGTAAGTTTCCCTGAACACCTGCCGCTGCGGTACCTATGGGAAAGAAGGATAAAGCACCAACATCGCGCCGCCAAAGATAGAGGGTCAAGTGAACTGCAAAGTACAGGACAGTTTAAAGCCTTTTGGCATTTGACCCCCCCCTGTCAAAAGCCGGGTGAAAACCAGAGCCCCCCCCAGATATGAGAACAGTAACTCCATACAAGGGCGGATGAGACCCTTGTATACTGGAGTAACTGAGAAGAGGAAAAAAAGGTCTGCCAGTCTAAGCGAAACTTCCGGTTTCTTTGAAGCCGCCTAGCAACCGTTGTGATGTGAGGTTTCCAAGACATTTTTTTGTTTTTATGTAAGGCCAAGGATGTTTATATTGTCAACAGGAGAGACGAGAGAACCGGCGAAAGAGGTAGGGAAAATTAGAAGGTATTTTAGAGAGAGGAGATTTGTAGAAAGTTGAGTTTTAAAAGAATTGAATTTCACAAGTTTGAGACGACCCCAATCGGAAATTCTATCCAGAGCAGCGAGAATAGAATCGGAAAGATTAAGAGCAGAGGCAATTCTAGAAGTAAAAAGAAAGGAGCAGAATTGGAAATAAGTTGAAGATGAAGGGTCGAATCACGCAAAGAGTGGATAGAGTTAGATTGCAGGTTGAGAAGATCATTAATGAAAAGTAAGAATAAAAGTAGGAGATAAACCGAAGCCTGAGGAACACCACATTGACAGAAAAAGAAGAAGAGTCGCTCCATCAACCACAGCCGATATTTAGCTATTTGAAGAAGTCAGACATAAAGTAAGCAAATAGAAGGAGGAAACCCAAAGGAGGGGAGCTTGGAGAGCAGGACGCGTGCCATACCCGGTCAAATGCTTTGGATATGTCGAGCGCCCCCACGCCTTCCCGTAGTTCCTAGAGCGGAAAACCAATAAATCGGCTTAAATACGAAAGTATATCGCTAGTAGACCTTGAACGCTGAAAGCCGTACTGGTGATCGGAAAGAAGAGAATGAGATTTCCAATCGTCTAAGAAGTCAGAGTTAAGAAGTGTTTCAAGGATCTTAGATAGAATACAAGTGAAGGCTATAGGGCGATAGTAGAAGGATCAGAGCGGCTTCCTTTTATCGAAATAGGTTGGGACATGGCGTGCTTCCAACACTGAGGGAAGGCTAGTATTGAGACATAGAGAAATAGTTGAACGAGGGGCGGGTCAGCACGTAAGCACATTCCCTCAAAACTCGGGGAGGAATGCCATCCGGACCACCCGCCTTCCTAACGTTCATAGATCTCAGGAGCCCATGCACTCGAATCAAATGTAATCACAGTCAAAAGGACATAGGACACCTGCAAGAGAGGAGGAATGCAAGAATCGTCCAAGGTTGAGTTAGAGCGAAAAAATAGAGCCGAAGAATTGGGCCTACTTTATGTTAGCAGCGCGAGATTGTCTCCGCAATACTCATGCGTTAATTCTTATAAGCAAGGGCTAAACAAACATGCTCGCGGAATACCCAATATAATGGAAGTTCTAAAAAGCGTCAACTGGAAAAGTTTCAATCTTAGATCAAGAGACAGATGGAGAAGTACATGTCTTATTGCTGGAAAGGCTTTTGCAACTAAAAGACCATATTAGTATGATGCTTGCCTTTACTCCTGAACTTTCTCTCTCCGGTAGTTTCAGTGGAACAAATCGAAACACTCAAAAAATATTCAATCAGAAGTCTTGACTGCCAAAAAATTTTTTTTTTTTTTATAGAGAATGGATTTTATCCAAATGTCATAAATTCAATAGAAGGAAGGGAAAGGAACACTGACTGCATTCACAGGATACTGATGTCAGCTATCTTTGTTGTCGTCCACAGTTCAGTGTCTTCCTCAGAACGGAAGATCTGATATTAAAAGCTAGGAATGTTCTTTATGAACTAAGACTTAAGATGAAAACATTATCAAACATTCTGGGGTCGCGAGTCAGATAGTCAGCAGTTTCAGAATTCCTCCCTTGTTGGTATCTTGTCAGAATGAAGAGGCTAAGAATTGACCAAGTGGAGGCATGCAGAAAGCGACTGAAAAAAGACAATTACCAGTGAAAAACCTTTAACCTTAAAATTCCTCTAGAAATATACAATTTAGAATACCACAAGGCATTAGCAGTTAATTAAAGAGGATTTCCTTACTATCCTAAAATTTTTCAAGATGCGGCTAACACAATTACAGCTTTCCCTCCTTAGTTTCAGTGAATATTGAGAAGCTTATTTTTGTTTTAAAAAAGTAATAAAATTAGATCTTAGGAGATCGCTAAAGGAGAATTAAAGCAGAAGAATTTTTTAAAAATTTGTTTGATATATTACGTCCACAAATAATATCTACCAAAAGAAATTATGTTAAAAATTTAGGAGAAAGTGAAATTATAATATTTTTTTTAAAATAAAAAAATGTTTTTAATAAAATTATATTACATACGTTCAGGCAGCTCATAGTTCAAAGAGGAAATATTTTAAACTTTAATTTGAAACGGAAATATAATTTTTTCCGTTTTTAAAAAAAAAACTTTTTAGTAAAATTATTATACGTAAATGTACAGGCAGTTCATCGTTCGAAGAGGAATTGTATTAAAATTTAGGAAGAAAGTGAATTATTCTTTTTCTGTATTCTTAAAATTCTTATTACTTAAAATATTTTCTAAGTTTTTTTTAATTTTAAGTTAATAAATATGTCATTAACAAACATTCAATTTCGTCAAAACATAAAAATTTTGTAACAGAGAATTAATGATTTCATATTTGTAAATGGAAAAGGAATTATAACTAGAGGCCGGAGCCGAACAATCTTAAAATGCCGGAGCCGAGCAATTTTAAAATGCTGGAGGCGGAGCCGGAGTCGGAGCCGGGTAATTTTAAAATGATGGAGCGGAGCCGGAGCCGGAATGCCAGCTCCGCAGCCCTGATTAATGGCATGACACCCATTTTACAAGTACTCGACCACAACGTAAACTAATTGAATACCTTTGCATTAAAAACTTTTCCAATTTAACATACTACAAGGTGAACATACACTTGACCACCCATAATAATTTTGAACACAAACTCAGTTTTTTTCAAAAAAATCAAAAACTAAGTGTTAACTAAATCTAATTTTAATTATTTTTAAAACTTTTCTCACATAAAGAATCAATTTATAAAATATTTCCATTCAGTCTTCAATTCAAAGCGTCTGAAAAAGGATCTAGAAAAGATCGAAAGCTCACGCTCTCAACATCTAGAAGACCGTTTTTATTATGCAAAAATTTATTACTAACTTTAATATATTTGCAGTATTTCAATAATTCAGGCCTCTTACTTTGATACCTATTAAACTAAGCGTCTTATTGCTGATTTCATAGTATGTGATATATATATATATATAATATATATATATATATATATATATATATATATATATATATATATTATATATATATTATATATATATATATAATTATATATATATATATATATTATATATATAGATTATATATATAATATTTTTTTTTTTAACAGTTATCACCACCGCACACGGGCAAAGCCCTATTCAAGAAGGGGGTGTTACACTCAACAAAATTTCAACTAACGCAAATTACGCAGATGAGCACAGACGCGGGCTTTAAAGTGAGGAGATTAAATTGAGTAGGAAACACAAGAAGATGAAGCAGAATTCCACTGAACAGAGGTGACAGGAAAGAAGGAGGCGCCGCAGCAAACTAGTCTGGAGTTGCTAACATCAACACAAAAAACTCATGTGCCGACACAGCCCCCTGTGCTACGAGGGCGTCTTAAAGGAGCTGGCACCGCGACTGGAAAGTTCCCTCGAGCACCTGCCGCTACGAACCTATAGAAAGAGATAAAGCACCAACATCCGCCGCAAAGATAGAGGGGTAAGTGAACTAGAAAGTACAGACAGTTTATAAGTCTTTTAGCTTTACTCGACCCTTATCCAAAAGCCGCGCGTGAACCTTGAGCCCCCCGATATGGACAGTACTCCATAAAAGAACGGATTTGTTCATTGTCAAAATGGACAAAACGTTGAAGAGGAAATATATATATAAATTTTTAAATATATATAATATAATATATATATTAATATATATATATATATATATATATATATATATATATATATATGGAAATATTAACAGAATATATAAAAGATACGATTTGTTCATTTCAAAAAACGGATTCACTTGATGAGCTGGTGTGGAGGAAAACGGTAGGTATGTAGGCTGTGATAGTTGCTACATAGACTGAGCAGCCGCTGCAGCTGCAGGCGCAACGGCAGAAAGCGCAACAGCCCTACGATACTCCTTTGCATATTTGTTCTCTCATGCATATCAAATCTCTGGCAGGGAAGTTCCCAATGGTAAATGCGGCATAATAGGTGATACCAAAGGTCGATGGCTTCTTATACTAGAAGGAGACAACTGGCTGGTACCACCATTCATGTGATGATGGTGAGCAATGTGCTGAGATGATGTTAGGGTGTGAGGATATGACACATTTGAAACGAGTGCTCCACTTGCGGGTAAATTTAAATTTGCCATCGAACTCGATCCCCCTATTAAATGATTGTTATTGTTGCCATTGTTGCTAGAACTTCCAGCATTGTTATTACTGCTGCTGCTACTAGAGCCGGCCCACCCTTTGTTTGATGTAGAAGAAATCACGCGCGGATCACATTTGCTATGGGCTACTGGCGGCTGGGAGTAGTCTTTGTGACCTGAAATCATTTTTAATATTTTAATAATGTATTCAAAATGTGCAACATAATAATAATGCAAATATTTCACACAAAAGTTACAAAAAAATTTAATTTCTTAATCTTTCTTTCTTTCTCTATATCCTCCCCACTTATTTCCACAGATTGGGGGTGGGGTGCGCAACATGCACAAGAAAGATAGTTAAATAGAAGAACATGACCCATTGACCCAAGTCGAAAATACTCTACTTTCATAAAGTTAGGTATGAGCCCGTCGTAGCCAAAATCCAACATAGAGCTATGCATCATCGCGATAGACCCCTCACTGTGGTATCTCGTCAATGTCAGGGGTCATCCCCTGGGCCAGGCACACAACCACGCCCCCCTCAGGAAAAAACGCTACTTACTTCTATTATGAAACAATCCTCTTACTTCCGCTAGATTCACATTCATTTCCTTCACACTTTTTTACTGACCCAGTCCACTTTTTCTTTGGTCTCCCAACTGGTCGATTAAAAACACACACACCTCTATAAATCTGCTTAATCAACCAAATATCACCCATTCTTTCCATATGACCAAACCATCTTAATACTTATTTTTTCTTTCATTCAAGTCATTCTTCAAACCACACAGCCCCTTAACACTCTCATTCCTCATTTTATCAATTCTTCTTACACGTTACATGCCCTTAAGATTATCCACCTGAACAGAATGCACCCTAGAAATATGCCCCTTATTCCACACCATAGTTTCGCTACTGTATATTAACATGGGTAACAACATACCCTCATGCAAAACCATAGCGCACTTCAGACCACCACCTACTTTCAAACCTCTCCTTTTACACACCCTCTACCAATCCATTCAAACTTTCTTCAGATTCGCCACACAAAACCAAATCATTTGCGAGCAATAAGCAAGGCATCCACCATTCTCTTCCATTCTCAATCAGTCTAACCGCCTCCCCTGCAACCCTTACCTTTAACTATTTCATCACTCCATTTATATACAAATTAAATAGCCATGGAGACATAACATTTCTGCCTCACTCCATATTAATATTAAACTATTCATCCTTCACTCCATTTGGCCTTACACACGCTTCACTATCAACATACATAACTTTTGATTCTATTCATAAGCCTACCACCAACACCATATATCATTAACACCTGCCAAAGAGCTACCCTATTAATACCGTCATACGGTTGTTGAAAGTCCATAAAACCTAAATACAGTTTCCTTTTCTTCCCACTCATTTGCTCCAATGTAAAAATTTGATTTGCACATCCCCTACCACTTCTAAATACACCTCGTTCTTCAACAACCAGCCTCTCAGTCACTCGACGCACTCTTTCAACCAAACTTCCAACATATATCTTCCCTACAACAATCATTAATTAATTCCCTTATAATTTCAACAGTTTCCCTTATCACCCTTACCTTTATATTCTTCTAATCTTTCGGAGCTACATTCTCCATAAACGCTTTGTTACACAGCTTCCAATATCCAGCAATGCAATCACAATCTCACTTCCATTCTTAATCATTTCACTAGTTATACTATACATACAGATTTACCATTCTTTAACTTTCTAACTCTACCTATTAAATCCTCCTTACTAATCACTTCATCATCAAAATATCAATTTCATTTTACACAATTAAACCCGCATATTAAGTATCACCTCTTCATCACTGAAAATGCAATGCAGATTTTTAAAGTGTTCCCTCCACGCTCTCCTCACGACCATCGCATCAGACACCAAGGCACCATCCCCATTCTATGTAGATTTCTCTTACTCTCTTAACCTGTCCAAACTTCCTGCCAGAACAGCTTCTTATCCCAATGTAAGCCTATTATTAATCCTTCTTCCAAATTGTTCATTTGCTTTTTATTTCATATGTAATTTTCGGCCTACTTTTTCTGACCATATACTTCCATACACTTACACCTTTCTCTAGGAACCTCATCATTGGCACTTTCAACCACGTCTCTTTTTATACTTTTTACCGCTTGCATTCTCTCTTCATTCCCCCATCACTATTATTAACATTCTTACTTCCTACTTTAGCATACTCACATGTTTCTCTTGCACTACTAACAAACGCTTCCTTTATTTGAGTAAAGATTTGCTCAAGTTTCATCTTGTTCACATTCAACTGACTTATTTGCAATAAAATGTCATACTTTTACTTATAACCCTTTTCAATTAACTTCTAACTGGGTCATTTCATGTCAAGTGGACCAGTGCTCCCCATTAGACCATCTTCAATTCTAATAAAATTGGGTACACATGTTCCTATGCCCTAGACACTAAGATCTGCCAAATTTTAGATCCCAGGACCCATTTCCCAGAGATATAGGGGACCTTGAATTCCCCCCTCCCCAAACACACAAAATGTTGAAAATGTCAAATGACACAAATCACCAAATTTGAGTGTTAATTTTGAGAAAACTATTAAAGTGGAGGTTATGAAAACACGTGGATATACAGATCTTTGTCCTTAAACAAAACCGGAAAGTTTAAAGGGTGAAAGTGGCATAATTTTTTAGCAAATTAAAGGCTTTAAAAAGTGAGGGGAATTTTATTGATGATGATGGAGGTTTTTGGACATTTTTCGATCATAGCCTATTAAGGACTATGTTTCAGTGAGAATTGCAAATGAAAAAGTACAGAAACAAAAGCGCCTATTACTATGCAAATTGAAGATGTTTATTGCTTATAATAGTGAATTTAGTCCTGATGTGGGCTTTCAAAGTTTTTGCTAATTAAGACCAAAATGGTGTGTAACAGTTGGTTCTTCTGGAATACACTCAGTAAATGTAAAGCTGATGCTTGGAGGTAGCATTATTATTACAGAATATTATAAACTTTTGATTTCAAAAATTGTATGTGACATAGTCAAAATATTGCATGCTTCATCGATGTGATCCAGAAGAAACAGTTGAATTTAAGCAGTGAATACAAACAGATCGTGCATCACTCAATACAAAACAGTTGATACTTAGGATTTCATTGCAAAATTGGCAACAAAAATCGCTGATCTTTCGGCACATCACTACATTTCAAAGCATCAGTCTCAGTATCTTAAAACTGTTAAATATAATTTACATCGTGGTGAAATTGTTGTGTTAACGGACTTTTCTGAAAACTACTCTTTTTGTGGTCCAAGATGCAATTCAAGGATTTCACTGGGAAAATAGTCAGGCAACGGCATCCTTTTGCAGTCTACTTTCCTGATCTTAATCAGCAGGTCGAATTCATGAGCATCTGCATAACAAGTGATAGCTTAAAGCATGAGGCTGTTGCTGTTCATGTTTTTTTGAGAAAGTTAATTGACTACTTAAAGAGGACACTTGGTGAACTAAAATATTTAACACACTTAAGTGATGGTTTAACTGCACAATATAAAAATTACAAAAACTTTGCAAATCTTTGTAATTATTATCAGGATTTCAGCATCAAAGCCGAGTGGAATTTCTTTGCCACTATCCACGTTGTCACCTTGTGATAGCATTGGTGATACAGCAAAAAGGCTAGATGCAAGTGCAAGCTTTCAAAAGCCAAAAGAGGGTCAAATTCTTTCTGATTTGTTTGAATTTTGTGATAAAAATATAAAAAATGTAAGGTTCCTCTTTATTTTGAAAGATGATATTGAGTCTGCAAGGTTATATAAGGAAGAACGATTTTGAAATACTTCTGCAGTTGCTGGTACTAGAGATAATCATCAGTTTGAACCAATAGATGCAAATAGAATACATGTAAGTAGGATTTCAAATGACTCTACATCATTCGTGGCTAATGTTTCTAAATCATATGAGAAATAACATGGTTTCAACATGCAAGTGTCTGATAATCAGTCAGGACAATATGTTGCTTGTATATGTGATAATCACTGGTGGATTGGCAACATTTGTGAAATTTCAGTTGAACAATGTGATACACTTATCAATTTCATGCATCCACGTGGTCCTGCAAATTCCTTTTCTTGGCCCTTAAATAGGGACACATGCTGGATTCTTGAACAACATATACTTGGAGTCCTTTCTGTGCCACCAACCACATCCACTGGATGAAATTACACTTTTCAAGAATCTCCAATTAAATTCGTTAACAAAACATTTCTCACAAGGTGCTAATCTTGCCATAACTTAAATCATCATGTCTAAAGTGTTCAATTCTGATTTGAATTTAAATAGTTTTTTTTTTTTTTTTTTGTCGTTTGATGACCTCCGGCTTGGGATCCATTAAGATACCCACAATCAGGGCTGGGAACTTGAAATAAATAACCCATATCCAGGCTTGGAAACCTGTGACAAAAAGAAACCCACCACCCGTGACTAGACCTGCATGGTTGTTGGGCGTGACCTCTTGGCGATGGGGCTACAAATTAAAGAAAAAAAAACTAGTAGTGGCATAGCCACCATGGACCAAAGCAAGAGCATATGCGTACTTACAATGTTTTATACTACTTTTTGCAAAATATTTTACTTAAAATTATTATTTTTAACCTTATTTCAAAAAACACCAACAAGAAACTAGTATACACTGATAGAGAAAAATGTACTCTTTCTAATGATGGTGTAAAATCAAGAAAATCGTTTGTGATACATTTCTGCAATGTTACGTTGAAAAATATGTAAATTTGGCTAAAAACATTTTGTGGGCTATGATTAGGCTATATAATATCTCATAAAAGATGGTATTATGGGTGTTGAAACTTTTACAAACTAATAAAATGCAACTGTTTAATAGAACTGCTAAGTATGGATCCTTGAAAATACTTTGCTCGGGAATCGTGGCATTTCAGTCAAATTTTTTTAAAACTGCATTTTTCTCTCCTGATTTTGCCTTTAATTTGCTAAAAAACCATGCAACTGTAACTCTTTAAATTTTCAGAATTTGTTCAATGGACAAAGGTCTGTATATCCATGCGTTTTCATAACCTCCACTTTAAAAAATAATTAAAAGTTTTCTCAACATTGGTCATTTATGTCGTTTAACATTTTCAAAATTTTGTAGGGGGAAGGGGACTCAAGGGCCCTTATATCTTTGGGAAATGGGTCCTGGGACCTAAAATTTGGCAGATCTTAGTGTCTATGGCATAGGAACATGTGTACCAAATTTTATTAGAATTGAAGATTGTAGAGTGGGCATGATCTCAAATATTGGTCCACTTGACATGGAATGACCCAACTTTTTATTTTCTTTCCTCTTCATCCACGCCCTCACAAACGTAATTTTATATAAAACACTATGATCTGATATTCCCCATCCCTAATCCGCTCACTGATTTAGCCATCAACATCTCCATCACCAACAAAAAATCAATCATACTTTTCACTTCAACACCATCTCTCGATACTTATGGATAGTCATATGTTTGAAAAATGTATTAGACAAATACCTTTCACAGAAATCAATCACCTTCCTACCATTCTTACTTTCTCCCACAGCCCCAATGACACCTGTCACGCCATCCCTCTTCGGATCATCTATCTGACAAATAATCTGAAGTCCCCCCTCGCCCCGTCCAAAACATTATTCAAATTGTCCCAGAAAGTTCCATTCTCTTCAACATCACCCTAAGATGGACCATATGATACAACCACACATTCTTTAAAGTTCTCAAACTTAAATTTAATCATTAGAATTCTAGTACTTACACAAACAAAATCCTCCTCTCCCCCTCTCATTTCTTTCCACTACAACAAAAACAAATTTCATTCCACATCACTCGCTTTCACCACTTCCTTTCGTCTTTGATTCAGTCACAGCAAGCAGATCAAATTTACCCTTTCTAAATACATCCATCGCCTCTCTCTTTTCGTCAATTATTCCTCTTACATTCCTTGTACTCAGACATTTCATATAGTTTCTCAGTGATACAAGGTCGTTAGCGGCGATCACGAGCAGGTCCGAGGCATGCATAAGCATTCCTACTAAATAATAAATAAGTGGTAGTAGGTTCCCAACCCAGTTATCAGTCCTTTTAGGCAGCTCTTACGACACGCATAACATAAGGTATGCGAACTCTTGTTCCCCATATATATATATATATATATATATATATATATATATATATATATATATATATATATATATATATATATATATATATATATATATATATATATATATGAGGAAGGGAAGTAGGGCTCTCGAAGCGATGAGATAACCTCCCATAGGGCATTTGGGTACACATACAACCATAAAACACTACTATTACAGACACCTTTTTTTATGTGTGTGTGGCGGAGAAAGAATACCCACAGCATATGTTCTTCGAGTCGTTGGAGGCGACTAAGGGGACAGTGGTACTTGGGTTGGCTACCCGCTACCACTTTACTCTTCGCCAGGAATGTTTATGCATGTTCTGAACCTGGTCTCTACTGGCAAATTAATGAATCGTTTAGGTACATGGAATATCATAGGAATAAATGGCAAGGAGAGATGATGAATATATTTAGAAAAGGTAAATTTGATTTGCATGCTGTGACTGAAACAAAAATGAAAGACAGCAGTGAAGACGATTGATGTGGGTGAAATGCGTGGGTGCTGGAGTGGAGGAATGAGAGGGAGTGAGAAAGAGTTGTGATTCTGATCAATGACTTGTGGCACAGAGCTACAGTGAATTTTGTTTGTGTAAATACCAGAATTCTAATTGTTAAATTTAAGTTTGAGAAGGTCAAGATATGTGTAGTTGTAACATATGGTTCATTTGAGGTTGATGCTGAGAACGTGACTTTCAGGACAATCTCAATGATGTTTTAGAAGGAGTGAGCAGGGACTTCAGATTGATTGTGTTGGGAGAATTGAATGGTTGGATAGGTGATCGAAAAAGGGATGTTATAACTGCTGACTTTGGGGTTGAGGAGTAAATGAGAAGGGTAGGAAAATGATTGATTTTTGTGAGGAGAGAGGAATGGGTGTAAGTAATTTTCTTCGAGCGCAAGGTTATTCATAAGTACACTAGAGTTGGTATAGGTAGAGATAATATTGAAGGGAAAATTATGATTAAATTTTGTTTTAGTGAAGGAGGAGATATTGAGATATGAGATGGATGTTAAATCAGTAATGGGGAATGGGGGTTGTGGATGGGAATATCAGATCATTATGTTGTTTAATGAAAAATTAAGTTAGTGAAAGAATAGATGGAGAGGAAAGAGATAAGGAAGAAAGTGGGGATAAAGAAGAGTGAGAAGTTAAGTGAACAAGGTTATGAGGAAAAGTATGTAAGAGCACCTGCAAATTAATCAGTTGAGTGTGAACAATAATGGACTAAATTGAAGGAATCCTTTATTAGTAGTGCAAGAGAAGTATGTGGAGGTGCTAAAATAGGAAGTAAGAATGTCAATAGCGAGTGGTGAAATGAAGAGGTGATGCAAGTATTTAAAAGTAAAAGTAGTAGTTGATGAATGTGCTAAGGTGATGAGATCTCAAAGGAAAGGTATATGGAAATATATCAAAAGGAAAAAGGAAAACAAAGTTTCATATGTAGGAGGAAAGAACATAAGGTAAATAAAGTTTA
>JABUQX010002297.1:0-7500 GCA_015478945.1 Trachelipus rathkii | reverse complement strand
TGTCTCCCTGGTTATTTAATTTGTATACGGATGGGGCTATGAAAGAATTAGAGGTAGGGGTGGCAGGGGAAGGTGTTAGAATGATGGAAAAGGAAGAGAGTGGAGGGTGCCCTGCTTATTGTATGCAATTTTTTTTTTACAGGTAACCACCACTCATGGCCAGAGCCCTTTTCATGGAAGTGGCATAATAATGAAATAAAAAAAAAGGGAACACCCACCCAATTCCAAGTTTAACGCAAATCCCTGAGGTGACCGCAGACGGAGGACTTGAAGAGAGGGAGATTAAATATAGCAGGAAAAAACACATGAAGCCAGAGTGTTCCACAGAAGAGAGATAGCTAGAAAGAAGCACCACAACGAACAAGTCTAGAGTTCCCAATATTCATAAAGAATTCGTGAGAAAACAGGGAACCCCTTGTACTTCGAAAGCGATGAAATGGTGGCGGAATACGAGAGGTCAGCTCCCTCGAGCACCCACCGCTGTACCTATAGTAAAGAGATAGAGCACGAACGTCACGCCGCCGATAGGGGGTCAAGGGAGTTAGAAAATAGGGGATAGTATATTCATCTTCAAGCTTTACACTCGACTCTATTCAAAAAGGAGGGCGGAACTGGAGACCCCAAATGTGGGAACAGTACCCCATACAAGGGCGGATACGACCCTTATATAATTAGAGTAACTGTTCGGAAGAAAAAAATTCCCAGAACCTAAACAAAACTCCCAGTTTTTTTGAGGCCACCTTAGCAACTGTTATGATGTGAGGTTTCCAAGAGAGTTTATTGGTCAGAGTGTCTAAAGCTGACATCATGTAACTTTAGAACGGCAGCACCTACAGTAAAACAAATTGCATATTTGGAATCAGCGGAAAATTCTAAGGAGGGGTTTTTAATTTCTTATTTTAATTTTTTTTTTTTATTATTCGTGGGAAATATAACAACGAGCCATAATTTTCTCTAAGCAATTAATTGACGATATTTTTATCATTTAAATTAAGTAGCCAATCAATGCTCAGCCTACGACTGAAAAACGAATAAATGTGAAGCAACATATCTTCATTACTATAGTATTTATATATATTTAGATTGTTATTTCATTATTATTTGATTTTTTATATTTGGAAAAAAAATATTCCAAAAGAAAATCGATTTATAGAGTTTTTAGAAGAGATTAAAAATCAATTTAGAAGAAGAATTTAAATTTGGAAACGTATGTTAAGGGGTAAAAAAAATTTTTTTTTCTTGTAATTAAAGTAAAGCATAGTGTAAAGGTAATAATTTTTTTTTTTTTAACTAAAGGAATACCATAGGGTAAACCGCAAAGATGGCATGAGTCGGGGTCTCTCGGCCTCCCGGTGGACGACTGGGGGACTTCGTCCCCCCCTCTGTCCCCCGTCGGCTCGAGCCCCCTAATTGAAAAAAAAAGAAATTTCTAAAATTTTCCGATAAACGCAAAAAAAATAAAAAATAAAAACCCCTCCTTAGAATTTTCCGCTGATTCCAAATATGTAATTTGTTTTACTGTAGGTGCTGCCGTTCTCGAGTTACACGATGTCAGCTTTAGACACTCTTACCGAGTTTATTGTTATTTTCAGACCAAGAATGTTAATTCAAAAAAGATAGGAAAGTTAGGTGTTTTTGAGAGGGAGATGTGAAGAAGTTGAGTTTTTAAAGAGTTGAACTTCACAATGTTGAGGTGACCCCATGGGAGAATCCCATTCTGATCAGCAAGAATAGAATCGAAAAGCTATAGATGAGAAACAACTCTAGAAGCGAAAGAGGGAACAGACTTGAAAATGAGTGGAAGAATGGAGATTCAAGTCATCGGCATAAGATTGAATAGTTAGATGAGAAGCGAAGATTGTTAATGAATAGCAAGAATAAGGTTGGAGATAAAACAAAACCTGGTTTTGTGTGCCGAATCTGAAAAGAGTTTGAGAGGATTGATAGAGGGGTTTGAAAGGGTGTGTAAAATGAGGGGTTTGAATGTGAATGTAAATAAGTGTAAGGTTATGGTACTGAGAGAGGAAAGTCTGCAGTGTGAAGTCATATTAGATGGTGAGCAATTGGGACAACTATCCGAGTTTGAATATTTAGGATAACTGTTATGAAAAAGGAAAGGATGATGTAGTGTAATAGGAAAGTTGTGAATGGTCGGAAGGTGGCTGGTGCAATTAAATCCTTGGTGGATGTTAAGGTACTAAGTCTTGAGGGCGCTTGGGTTTTGCATGAGGGTATGTTGTTACCAATGTTAAAGTATAGTAGTGAAACTATGGTCTGGAAAAAGAGGCATAGATCTAAGGCAAGGGATGAACCCCACATTAACGAGATCCCACAGTGAGGGTCCATCGCCGTTTCGTGAAACCCTAAAGTGAACTTTTCTGACTGCAACGAATTCTCACTTAAGAGTATAAAGGGGACGGTAAAGGGGAGCTTTCTTTTAAACTTGCGTTATGTTCTTCTACCACCTTTCTTTCTGGCATATGTTACACACACCTCACCCCAAATCTTGGGATATATATATATATTATTATATATATAGTATATATATATATATATCGATAGTATATATATGAGACTAAGAAATGTAGTATATATATATATATATATATATATATATATATATATATATATATATATATATATATATTATATATATATATATATACGGTATAAAAGACATACTTACTTAACATACTTATCCTGGCTTGAATGATGAGCTAAGCCACTGGCTGAGTGGGATAACGATGAAGAAGATTTCAAGTTTTGTTGTTGTTGTTGTTGACTTCGACAGCTTGAGCAATGTTTGTCCTTACAGCACTTGCTGCCTGTTGTTTCATCATCACTATCGCTTATGGTAATTACAGATACAGCAGGAGAAGGAGTATCTCTGATTGTTATAGTGGGTTGTTGCTGTTGTTGTTGGCTCTTACTACTTGACAGGTGAGCTCCACTTCTATTGTTGTTTCCACTCATTCCTTGGGTGCTTCCATAAGATAGAGAATGAGATTGTAACACTTGTTGCTGTGGCTGCTGCTGTTGTTGTTGTTGTTGTTGCTGCTGCTGTTGTTGTTGCTGCTGTTGTTGTTGCTGCTGTTGTTGTTGCTGCTGCTGCTGCTGTTGTTGTTGCTGCTGCTGCTGTTGTTGCTGCTGCTGCTGGGACTGCGGCTGATGTTGCTGCTGACTACTAATGTGGGATCCTGAAGGAGCGTGAGCGCTCAAATGACTGCTAACACTACTGCCAGCATGAATACTGTGGTTATGATGACTGGCATGATGTGAATGGGCATTATGGTGGTGACTAGAGTGATGAGTAGCATGATATGAGTGCCCATTTTGACTGGAAGACCCCCAATGGGAGGCTGTAGGAGGAGTTCCTTCTTTGACTCTCTTTTTAACTGGGGATAGCTGTTGGCTCAAATCCTTTTTGTCATGAGAGGCCTGGGTGGCTCTGGCCACATGAAGGGTATGTGCATTGTGTCCCATAAGATTGCTGGCAGCAGCCTTCCCTGATCTTTTGCTACTGCTTGAGCTGCTCCAAGTTCCAGCGGCGGTGGGGTAGGCCTCGTACAAGTCGGGATGCAAGTCCACTGGAAACATGGCTGCTGCGGAGGGAGCGTCAGCCCCCTGAACCACGGACGAGTCGACCAAAAAGGTTCTCCGCCAAGTATCGGCATTCTCGGGTAAAAGGCTCCCAGGTTGTTGGAGGGATGTCTGAGGTTGGGGTAGTTGCTGCCATCCGGGTACAAGGGCAGGTTGGCCCCCTCTACCCCACCCCCCTCCAACAGCAGCTCCAGTGGTGAGCAACATGCCCCTGCCTGGTTGTTCAACCATTGATACAGGAACATATTGACCACCAGTCCCGACCTATTGGAAAAAAAAAAAAATTTAGTTGAAAAACAATGAGTATAAAACAATTACAATAAAAAAAATAAATAAAAAAAATAATTACCTGCTGTGAGATAAGAGATGGTTGCAATTGAAGTTGCGGTTGTTGAGTCACTACAGTTAAGTGTTTCCCAGGAGAAGCTAAACCTTGATAGGCTACGGCAGGGGGGCACAAAATGGATGGAACCAACTGAGGAGGGAACGCAGCTGCAGCTGCAGCAGCCTCGCCTCTACTGTTGCCACTGTATCCTCTCCCGTTACGGCTCCCCTGATATAAGCCATACTAAAAGTTAATAAAAAAAGAATAACTACTGTAATCAACTATCATCATTATTTTACATAAACAAAAAAAATTAAATACTGTTAAGAAATGGTTCAAGACAGGTAACTAGGTAAAATTTTATATATATATATATATATATATATATATATATATATATGTTATATGTATATATCGTATTCTATATATTTTTTTTATATATATATATAAAAAAAAATATATAGAGTAGATAAATATATATATATATATATATATATATATATATATATATATATATATATATATATATATATATATATATATATATATATATATATATATATGTTAATTATAATTGCAATTACAAGGAAAAAAAATTCTAATTATTTTATAATTACATTAAGTAATTACTACTTTAAGTAAAAAACTTTTTCTTTCTTACTCTTCCTTTCTTCTATATTGATTTTAATTATTATTAAAGGATAAAAACGTTCCTTCAGAAGTCCATTTCTCATCCATGTATTTTTTTATATTTATTAAAATGTTATTTTCAATGAGTGTAATATGCAATATTATTTGATTTAATTTGACTTTATTATTAAAATTATTATTATTATTTCTCATTTCGTTCTTATTTGATGCTTCCTTATTTTTTTTTGCAGTGCCTAGGGAAATTTTCATCTCTTTATATTATTATGACGTACATTTAACACACATTGCCACTATCCCAAATTTATGTGTCAAGTTTCTTTTTGTTCTGCTTTTCTGAATCATCCATCATCTCTTTCCCTTCCCAACCCAAGTCGACCAATTTCCTTCATTGTATCAAATATTTTTTACTCAATACAACAGAGAATTACGTGCATTTCACTCTTACTTAAATTAGCATGGAATAGAAAATGATAAGCTTTTCATTCTTCTGTCATAACCTTCTTCTCATAATTTCCCACAATCTTTAATGATTTTCTCCTATATGGCATGCTATTCTTTAATAAAAAAAATTTCCTTTCAGTGCATAGGTCTATAACCTTTACGAATTTTGATATATCGTCATCCTCCTCAAATACTTGATCTAATTCCTTCAAGCACAATTTTGCCCCCTTGCTTTCCTTTTAAATTATCTTTATCAATCCAACAATTCCATTATCTGTAATGTTTTTCAATCAAACAATACATTATTTTAAATCTCAGTACGGTTATATATATATATATATATATATATACTAGTATACTATATATATAAATATATATATATATATATATATATATATATATATATATATATATAGTATAAAAAAATATATATATATATATATATATATATATATATATATATATATATATATATATATATATATATATATATATATATATATATATATATATATTGCAAACAATTCAACACCAACTTCTCACCAGAAATTAACACCCCTATTTAAAAAAAAAAAAAATCCTCAAACAAAACCGACAACTGAACCAAGACCAATTAACCCAAATCATAAACCTTAATTAACAATAAAATAAACATCTTACGAACTTGTCTCAGGAATAAAATTGGCAACAGTAAACCCAACACTAAAACCACACTACAAAAATATTCTGTACAACAAAAAAAACACACTACAAACACTCAACCACCACCAACAACTCCCGAAGCCATCTGTAAACAAAACAAAATTCCAACTCCCTCCCCCCCAAAAAAAACAACTTAATTCATAATATTCCAAAATGATCCATACACCCAATAACATACAAATAATAAAACTACTTAACAGATTGAAAACCAACCAAGAACCAAGTGCTCACATCCTTAAAAACTCTTAAGCAGTAGGCCCATACCATATATCCAATAATCAACTCTAACACCTACGAACCAATGCACAAATAATTAATAATGTATCGCAAACGAACTCTACCACCTCTACAGTATGGAAGCATGCACATATAACACCAATATTAAAAAGAAACAAATCCTTAATAAACCATCTTCGTACAGACCTATATCATTGCTTTCTACTACAACTTTCATAACCGATCTAACCCAACACATTCTCACGGGCTTTAACCAAACTTTATGTTTCCTCCCCCAACATACTCTCCTTGTAGCAATAGACATAAACAAGGCTTTTGATATGGTTCCCGGCGCATTTTAAAATATACAAAATCTTAAACACTCACATAACCATTAAAGACAAAAAAAAAAAAAAAAGTAAATAATATCCTATCGGGTCCCACAGCTTGAATCATCCAAGGTCACCACTTTTCCCGCTCATACAATTATATATATTGAAGTCCTCCAGGGAACCATTCTTTCACCTACACTCTTTAACCTTTTTATACATGACTTCCCTCCATAAAAATTAATAGTCAAGCCGATGATCTAACAATCACAGCTCAAAATCCATCTATAAACATAGCATGCAAAGAACTGCAACAATAAATATACCAATTGGAACAATGGATAAGAAACCATGACTGCATCACCTCAGAAATTCACTATTACCTTACTCTCCCCAGACAGAAAAGAATCTAACATAGACCCAGCAATATTCCTATCAAACAATAGACTTCCTTTCGGCAAACAAACCCACCATCCTAGGTTTGACCTTTGAAACACGTATGACATTCACCTTGCAAATCAATAATATCAGCTCAAGAGCCACACATAAATTAAAGCTCTGAAAACAAACACTAACTCGAGCAAACTTTGGCCAATATAAAGAAACTCTCAAGATAGTATACAGACAACACCTCCGCCCATTCCTAGATTATGCACCACCTGCCTGAGCTCCACAATTTCACAATCTAATATTAAGATATTAGAAACTGTGCACAATAAAGCTCGCAGGATAATAACAGGCTGCCTACCCTCCACACCCTTCCATCATCTACTAACAGAAACAAAATAAAATCACCCTTTAAAAGCCCATCCTGACATGACAGGCTGTCAATTTTACAGTAAATCCCTCTCAATAGATCACCCCCAGCACCTACAAGACAAAAAAAAAAGCCTCCAACATTATACTATTCTAAAGTATATAAAACACTTCTCTCTCCCCCACCTTCAGACACTCCCATTATTAAACACATTAACTCCAAAGAACAATCTCCGCATATCCAAATAACACCATACTTTCAAGCGTGTCCGCCCGAAATATCCCCTACAGGACAAACTTGGATTGTCAAACCTGTGTGATGCTGTACCGTCTTCGCTCTGAGCACCATCCCACCCTTCAAGAATAGAAATTTAAAATCAATAAAATACCCTCCCCTAAGGGTCTGTGCACAAAAATGTGTTACCCTTTCAATGGATAAAGGAAACGTATAATACCCAAACTGATTGAACGAAGTACATC